>JAFMOC010001119.1:0-38113 GCA_019802505.1 Corydoras sp. C115 | reverse complement strand
GTAGACATCTCAGACATGGGGAAGACAGACTGGACACACGAGACAGGGGGACACGGATCCACATCTACCCCCCCGAGTGTTGGCTCCGGTACCGCCCCCTCGCAGCGTGATCCAGACACAGCGCTGACGGCGTGGCGAGGCGGACGCCCCCTGGCGGCGGGGCGTGCGGCGTTCGGCCCCTGCTACTCGGGGCGTGCAGCGTGCGGCCCCTGGACCAATTACAACACTGAGTTAATTAACAAAACTAATGAACTAATGAACGTTAATTAACTGAAACAAACGGAACGAAACACAAAACAGGTGACAGGTGCCCTAGGCACCTGTTACAAAGAACACCCAAACAGACTGGGCGGCGTGCGGCCCCTGCTGCTCGGGCTGGGCGGCGTGCGGCCCCTGCTGCTCCGGCTGGGCGGCGTGACGCCCCCTGGGCTTCGGGATGGGCGGCGTGACGCCCCTGGGCTTCGGGATGGACGGCGTGACGCCCCTGGACTTCGGGATGGGCGGCGTGACGTGACTGGGCGGCGTGCGGCCCCTGCTGCTCGGGCTGGGCGGGCTGGGCTCGGGCATTACATATTCATAATTTCATTTGTACTTACACACATATGCATTAAACATATGCATGTTCATACTTATGTATATACGTTTATACACATCAAACTATTCAATGCACTGGTCATTGTTACTACTTCACTTTATGTAAATAATGTATATATTGCACTTCTGGTTAGATGCTAACTACATTTCATTGGCTTGTACTTGTACTCTGCACAATGACAATAAAGTTAAATCTAATCTGTTCACCCATAACTGTGCCAGTTCCACTACCAACCACATTGTGGTAGGCAACACAACAGTTTGAGCCTAATTCAAGATGACAACAACATGAACTAATGGGATGGGGTTAACTATCTGGTCATGCTGCTGCTTTTTTAAATTACCTCAGCGAAATACACTTGTGCAATACATTGTAACTTCTTCGATATTTTCTTTCTGTTGTACATATATACATATATTTATTTGCTACTGTTTGCCTTACCTCTATTTAGTACAAGATGTTTTTCAATATCCTATTTGTTGCAATGTTCTTTAGATGTACATTCAGTTATTGTTGTATTTAAAATAGAAATGAGTTTTTATTTGACATCAGCACACAGTTTTTTCCTTATATCTTTTGAATATACTCTTTGTTAATCATGTGCATCACTGATCTTTGTTCTTCTTTGTTTTGCAAACCTTTATTCACTAGATTTCCTTGTTTAGTACAACCTGTTTTTCAAAATCCTACAGGTCCTTCTCAAAAAATTTGCATATTGTGATAAAGTTCATTCTTTTCCGTAATGTAATGCTAAAAATTAAACTTTCATATATTTTAGATTCATTGCACACCAACTGAAATATATATGTGTATATATATATATATATATATATATATATATATATATATATATATGTGTGTGTGTGTGTGTGTGTGTGTGTGTGTGTAACGGGTGCCTAGGGCCGTTTCTCGGCCGTTGTGTTTGTTTGTTTTTGGTTTCTGTGTTTGTGTCTAATTAATTAGCTGTCTCGTCTGGGTGGTTTAGTTAATTAGCGTCTGGGTTTCATTGGTTGTTTCTGTGCACGTGATGGGATGTGTTCGGGTATTTATTTCCGGGATTACATGTCGTCCGTGCGCGTCTTCGTTTTAAGTTACACTTGTCGTTATGTACCTGTATGTTAGGTGTTTGTGCACCTTAAATAAATTCCTCATTCGTACTACCTGCGTGCCTGGCTCCCTTCTGCGCCTTAGAGCGCTGCGGCTCTGCGCTGTATTTGCGCAGCCGCGTTTAGTCCCGGGTACACGAGTGTGACAGAAAGACTGTCGGAGTCTGGCGACTCCGATGAGGACTGGTTGTGGAGGTACGGGTTTGAGGCGCTCTGCGCGGAGGAAGGTCTGGACCTGGTTAAGATTTCCGATGACGAGGCGGGCGAACCATACCTGTATAGGCATATCCTGCCCATGCGCACCCTTCGCAACACTGAGGAGTTCTGGACGGAGGGTCCAGTCCGGTTTGTAAAACCCCCGGTGGCGAGATCTGGACGCAGAGCGCGTTGACGGCCTCGCCACGCCGCCAGGGGGTGTCTCCCTTCGCCTCTGCGCTGTATTTGCGCAGCCGCGTTTAGTCCCGGGTACACGAGTGTGACAGTGTGTGTGTGTGTGTGTGTGTGTGTGTGTGTGTGTGTGTACCTCCACATCACTCTCAAGCTGCGGTTCGTTCATTCTACTTCGTTCTCAAGTGGCCACCCGGCCTCCACTTTGCTCTCACCCGGCCCCTTACATAGACTCACATAGACTTGAACAATTTTGGCCTTGGGGTGTTGGTCTTCCTCCGCCTGCCTATGTTTACTCCGCAATGGACACATTGCCCCGCAAGGTACTGGTCCTCCTTTTATTTTCGGCTGCTTCTCTTCTTATGCGCAGCCTTTGGAGGGGGGTACTCTCAGGATCCTCGGACCCGATTATCTGGACTGGTTTGGTTTTGTGTTTGATTTGGTTTTGAGTTTCAATTTAGTTCCATTTTTTCTTGTTTTGGTTTGTTTTCCTTCATTTTGTGGCTGTGCCTTATTTAAGTTAATTACCCTTGTAAAATGTCAAAAATGTTTCACGTTTAAATAAGGATTTTATTCGTTTCTGTTACAAACTAAAAAACAAAGTAAATCAAATTATTCTTTCTTCTAACTTGATCTATATTTCTTTCTTTTTTGTATTCTTTATTGTTAATAAGGATACATTGTTATAAAAGAGGTGTATTTATAACAAATTTATAGACAAATCATACTACAGTGGGTGTGTAAAAATTATTTATCCCATTTTTGAAAAATTTGGGGGGATAAATCATGTGGGGGGGTGAGGTGAGTATGCGTGTGTGTGTGTGTGGGGGGGGGGGGGGGCAAAATTTTTTCTTATTCCTAGGGGGGGGCTTAACAGAAAATAATTGAGAATCACTGATATATATATACTATATATATATGGCTTAAATAAGGATAATTGGAGAAGTGTTTGCAGCTGATTAATTTCTAGTTCTCACTCACCTGAATTCTAGTGTTGGTGTGACACAATAAGAGTGAACATGATGTTTACGGAAAATATAAAATATATGAAAATAATATAATATTAACGGCTGCACGGTGGCTTAGTGGTTAGCACGTTTGCCTCTCAGCACTAGGGATTCCCGGTTCGAATCCCCATCTGTTTAGAGTTTCCATGTTCTCCCCGTGTCTGCGTGGGTTTCCTCCGGGTTCTCCGGTTTCCTCCCACAGTCCAAAAACATGGATCAAGTCAATTGAATTCTCAAAATTGCCCCATATGGAGTGTGTCTGTGTGAGTGAGTGTGTGCCCAGCGATGGATTGGCGCCCTGTCCTGGGTCTATATGCCCAGCGCCCGAGAAGTTTTCCCCTGGATGGGCATGGGGAACCCCACCGCGACCCTAAAAGAGGATAAAGCGGGAGATGAATGAATGAATTAATATAATATTATTCATTCATACATTCATTCATTATCTTCCGCTTTATCGTCTATTAGGGTCACAGTGGGGTTCCCCATGCCCATCCAGGGGAAAACCTCTCGGGCGCTGGGCAGACACACCCAGGACAGTGTGCCAACCTATCGCTGGGCACACACTCTCTCACACACACACTCTACATTGGGCAATTTGGAGAACTCAATTGACTTGATCCATGTTTTTGGACTGTGCGAGGAAACCGGAGAACCCGGAGGAAACCCACACAGACACGGGGAGAACATGGAAACTCCACCCAGATGGGGATTCGAACCAGGAATCCCTAGCGCTGAGAAGCTAACGTGCTAACCACTAAGCCACCGTGTTATAATGTATACAGTTAACTTGTGCAATGTGATCAAATTCATATATATATATATATATATATATATATATATATATATATATATATATATATATATATATACACACACTGTAACGGGTGCCCGGCCGTTGTGTGTTTTTGGGTTCTGTGTTTGTGTTCCTGTGTTTAGTTAATTAGCTGTCTCGTGTGGGTATTTTAGTTAATTAGCTTCGTGGGTTCATTGGGTGGTTTTGTGCACGTGTCGGGATATGTGAGGGTATTTAGTTCCGGGGTTTCATGTCTTCCGTGCGCGTCTTCGTTTTATGTTACACTGTCCTTCGTGCCTGTGTGTTTGGTGTTTTGAGCACCGCTAATAAAAATTCTCTATTCGTACCACCTGCGTGCCGCGCCGCGGCTCTGCGCTGTATTTGCGCAGCCACGTTTCATTCCAGGTGGACCGTTGTGACAGAAAGACGCGCCAACGTTTGGGGAGTCCAGAGCCCAGGTAGGTGTTTTTAAAATTTTTCTTTGGGGGGGCCGTATAGCCTCGTACTCGCGGCGCGCTCCGCCGTCTCCGCGAGTGCGCCGGTATGCGGAGCCCGCCGTCCCGGAGCCGGGGGAGCGGCTCAAACAGCGTCATGGCGGAGTATAGCGACTCTGATGAGGAATGGATGTGGAGGTATGGGTTTGAGGCGCTCTGCGCAGAGGAAGGTCTGGACATTGTTCAGATTTCCGATGACGAGGCGGGCGAATCTTACCTGTATGGGCACATTCTGCCCGTACGCACCCTCCGCAACTCTGAGGAGTTCTGGACGGAGGGTCCAGTCCGGTTTGTTAAACCCCCGGTGGCGAGCTCCAGACCGAGAGCGCGGCGACGGCGTGGAGTGAAGCCGCAGCGGGCGCACAGCGCAGCTGCGGAGCGCGAAGCGTGGACTGCGGGGCAGTCACGTGACGCGACCGCGCCGGTCTGTGCCGCGTCTGGGTCGCGCTGCGAGGGGGGTGGTACCGGAGCCGCCGCGTGAGTGTGAGAGTGTGTTGTGTCCCCCGTCCTCTTATGTGTCGTATGATCAGTCTTTCGTCCCCATGTCTGACATGTTTGTGTCCATGTGTTTGGGCGTTGCGGCGGGGGTTTATGTTTTCTGTGTGCAGGATGGAGAGCCCAAGGCGCCGGCCGAGGTCATGCCAGCGTGCGTGCGTGCCGAGGTCCGCCCAGCGTGCGTGCCCGCCGAGGTCCGCCCAGCGTGCGTGCCCGCCAAGGTCCTGCCTGCGTGCGTGCCCGCCGAGGTCCGCCCAGCGTGCGTGCCCGCCGAGGTCCGCCCAGCGTGCGTGCCCACCGAGGTCCTGCCTGCGTGCGTGCCCGCCAAGGGTCCGAGCGCCGCCCAGCCCGAGCAGCAGGGGTCGCACGCCGCCCAGCCCGAGCAGCAGGGGCCCGCACGCCGCACGTCCCGCTGCCAGGGGGCGTCCGCCTCGCCACGCCGCCAGGGGGCGTCCGCCTCGCCACGCCGCCAGAGACGTCCTCCGGACCACGCCGCCCGTGGGCGTCCACCTGACCCCGCAGCAAGAGGGCGGGGCCTATTCCTCGCCCAACGTGGGCGGCCACCGGACCACGCAGCTAGAAGGCGTGGCTCATTCCTCGCCCGACGGGTGTTTTATGTTACACTGTCCTTCGTGCCTGTGTGTTTGGTGTTTTGAGCACCGCTAATAAAAATTCTCAATTCGTACCACCTGCGTGCCTGGCTCCCTTCTGCGCGTTAGAGTGCCGCTGCTCTGCGCTGTATTTGCGCAGCTGCGTTTCATTCCAGGTGGACCGTTGTGACACACACACACACATATATATATATATATATATATATATATATATATATATATATATATATATATGTTAGGGCGGCACGTTGGCTTAGTGGTACATTCAGTTTTTGTTGTATTTAAAGTGTCAACCTGTCAACTGTTCTCTGTTTCGTTCCGTTCGTTTGAGTTAATTAACATTCATTGGTCATTAGTTTTGTTAATTAATTCCTTACTGTCATTGGTTTGTTTTGTGCACGTGGTCGGGTGTCTTTTTGTATTTATTTCCATTGTTTCTCGTCCTCGGTGCTGGTTGTTGTGTTTGATGTCACTAGTCTTTTCGTACCTCATGTTTTTTGGTGCACTGCACCTTTAAATAAACCCGTCCTTCTGATACCTGCGTGCCTGGCTCCCTTCAGCGCGTGTAAACGCGGCGGCTCTGCTCTTCCTATGCGCAGCCGCTTTATTCCGAGGTAGACTACCGTGGCAGAACGACCAGCCCGAGGTCCAGGGGCCGCACGCCGCCCAACCCGAGCAGCAGGGGCCGCACGCCCCGCCGCCAGGGGGCGCCCGCCTCGCCACGCCGCCAGGGGACGTCCTCCGGACCACGCAGCCAGAGGGCGTGGCCCACTCCTCGTCCGCCGAGGGCGCCCACCGGACCACGCAGCCAGAGGGCGTGGCCCACTCCATGTCCACCAAAGGCGCTCATCGGCCCACACAGCCAGAGGGCGCCCACCGGACCACGCAGTCAGAGGGCGTGGCCCACTCCTGAACCGCCGAGGGCGCCCACCTGACACCGCAACCAGAGGACGTTCGGCACGTCTCCCCCGCAGAGGGCATCCACCTGAGAGCGCCTTCCAATCCCGGCTCAAGGAGGGTGGAGGACCCCCCCCACCCCCGGACTGTTATTTTTTTTTCTTGGTCGCGTCCCCCCGTTGCGCGACCGCAGGGGCGGGGGTAATGTAACAGGTGCCTAGGGCACCTGTCACCTGTTCTCTGTTTCGTTCCGTTCGTTTGAGTTAATTAACATTCATTGGTCATTAGTTTTGTCAATTAATTCCTTATTGTCATTGGTTTGTTTTGTGCACATGGTCGGGTGTCTTTTTGTTTTTATTTCCATTGTTTCTCGTCCTCGGTGCTGGTCGTTGTGTTTGATGTCACTAGTCTTCTCGTACCTCATGTTTTTGGTGCACTGCACCTTTAAATAAACCCGTCCTTCTGCTTCTGCGTGCCTGGCTCCCTTCAGCGTGTGTAAACGCGGCGGCTCTGCGCTTTCTATGCGCAGCCGCTTTATTCCGAGGTAGACTACCTTGACAGTAGACATGAGTTTTTATTTGACATCAGCCCACAGTTTTTGCCTTATATCTTTTGAAAATACTCTTTGTTAATCATGTGCATCACTGATCTTTGTTCTGCTTTGTTTTTCAAACCTTAATTCATCACCAAGTTACACACCAGATATCCATGTTTAGTACAAGATGTTTTTCAATATCCTATTTGTTGCAATGTTCTTTAGATGTACATTCAGTTATTGTTGTATTTAAAATAGACATGAGTTTTTATTTGACATCAGCACACAGTTTTTGCCTTATATCTTTTGAATATACTCTTTGTTATCATGTGCATCACTGATCTTTGTTCTGCTTTGTTTTGCAAAACTTTATTCACTAGATTTCCTTGTTTAGTACAACCTGTTTTTCAAAATCCTACAGGTCCTTCTCAAAATAATTGCATATTGTGATAAAGTTAATTCTTTTCCGTAATGTAATGCTAAAAATTAAACTTTCATATATTTTAGATTCATTGCACACCAACTGAAATATATATATATATATATATATATATATATATATATATATATATATATATATATATATATATATATATGTGTGTGTGTGTGTGTGTCTGTGTACATTCAGTTTTTGTTGTATTTAAAATAGACATGAGTTTTTATTTTACATCAGCACAGTTTGTTCATTTTAATAAAATCCATTACTTAATTTATTTTCTTCATAAAATCTGCAGAACGGACTGCTACACAACTCTTAAAATCCTAAATTCTAAAACAGACACAATCTTAAATATTAAGATTTATTGATTGTATAATTACATCATGTATTTAAAATAAATGGCATGTTTGAGTTACAGGATATTAATGTAGATTATCACTACAGACAGGATTAGATTATTTTTCATATTTATGATTTTATGATTTAGGTTAAAACATTTCCCCCTGTGAGTCAGACTGCGTTCGGAGTGCCCCCTGTGAGTCAGACTGCGTTCGGAGCGCCCCCTGTAAGTCAGACTGCGTCCGCCTCCATTTATTTGGCTTGCTCTCGAGGTTCCTCCAGCGCACCCCCGGTCAGCGTAGTCATCTCGCCAGCGCCTCGGTCAGCGCACCCGGCAGTGCCGTTAGCGCACCCGGCAGTGCCGGCAGAGCACCCAGTCGTGCCGCCAGCGACCTGGTCAGCGCACCTCCACTTCACTCTCAAGCTGCCGTTCGTTCGTTCTACTTCGTTCTCAAGTGGCCACCCGGACTCCACTTGGTGGTTATCGCTCTACTTTCCCGGACCTTGGAGCTAACGTGACAATATACACACCAACAGTGGTTTCTAGGTCTCCCTCAACTGAGTTCTAATCAGCTGCAAACACTTCCCCAATTAGCCCTTATTTAAGCCACTGTGGGTGCATATATATATATATATATATATATATATATATATATATATATATATGTATATATATCAGTGCTTCTCAAATAGTGGGGCGCGGTGCATGGGGGAGCGCATAACAAGAAATCACAGAGCAAGTGATATTAAGTGTACTGAAAAAACCCTCAAGAGACAACACGGAAAAATATTTAACAGAGATGGCGAAGAGAAAGGCGGAGAGACGAAGATAATGAGAGCAACAAAAGTCAACCGAAAACTTAATGTCGAAGCGTATGTAGCGCCTGGCTTCACTGTAACTGTAACTTCACTGTAACGAAGGTGGGAGACGAATGAAGGCGTCACTTAAAGACATTACACCCCAATCACGCTAATAACCGCTTGAGTTTTTTTATCGTAAACTTGACGCGTATAACCAGCAAATATTAACGCTTTATGAAAGCTACTTCAGAAAAGCTGTGCGCTGCAAAACGGACACGTTGGAGACATTAGTTCTGACTTCCTCAAAAAAAAAAAAAAAAAACGCACAAATTGTTGTATTCATTTTTGTTTTGCAGGTTAAAGTGTTAATAAATTGTGCTCCTGAATTAATGTTGCTGATGAAATTGAATTTATTATTATTTATTGGTTTTATTTAATTTCATTTTTCAGTATCAAATGCCAGTCAGTTCAAAAATGGTTCACGTTTAAATAAGGATTTTATTAGTTTCTGTTACAAACTAAAAAACAAAGTAAATCAAATTGTTCTTTGTTCTAAGTTGATCAATATTTCTTTCTTTTTTGTATTCTTTATTGTTAATAAGGATACATTGTTATAAAAGAGGTGTATTTATAACAAATTTATAGACAAATCATACTACAGTGGGCGTGTAAAAATAATTTATGCCATTTTTGATAAATTTGGGGGGATAAATCATGTAGGGGAGTGAGGTGAGTGTGTGTGTGTGTGTGTGGGGTGGGGGGCGCAAAATGTTTTCTTCTTCCTAAGGGGGGCTTAACAGAAAATAATTGAGAATCACTGATATATATATATAGTCTTGTGCCCACGCTCGTCTCAAGCCTAGACTCTTCTAGCCCCACGCCTCGATCACGATTTGCCCTACCTCGCCTCGCCTTGTCATGCCACGCCTCGTCTTGTCTCGTCTGCTCTTCTTGGATCCTCTGTTGTGTTTGCCCTGTTCTCGTCTGTTGTATTCTCTGTGTGTGCAGCGCTCCAGCCGGACCAAGCCACCTACCGCTAGGGCGCCCGGATTGGGACACGTCCTCGAGCGTGACGTCAGACCCCGGACGTGCGCTCCGTCTCCACGGCACGCCGCCGCGCTGCACAAACGATTATCCACGCCGCCTCTTATCATATACCTTACTATCTGCAATAAACCCGGTTTCTGCATTGTACCCTCTGCTTCAGACTGGTCTCTCCGAGTAGCGGATCCAACCGCGTATCGGCCGCCCGGCTATAACATCACTATCTGGCCAACATGGATCCCTCGGAGCGGCACACCTCTGTGGCGGAGCCAGCACCACCTTCATCCGCCGAACAAACTGCTTCCCATCTCGACACACTCTACAGCCGCCAGGGAGAATTGGCGGACATGGTTAGCAGTTTGGCGCTCCAGGTTCAGTCGATGCTCGCCGCCCTGCCTGCGCCCTCCTCCACGTCTGGGTCACGGAGGATGCCCGCGTCGCCGAGCCTTGACCACCAGGTACCTGAAACGCTGCTCGCGTCAGTAGCCCGCGCCGACGGGGCCGCGGTGCAGCCCGAACCTTACGATGGCAATCTGCAGAACTACATAGGATTCATCTTCCAGAGCGAACTATATTATGGAATCCGCCCATCATGTTTCCCTACCGACGCCCACAAGATTGCCTTCGTTATTGGCCTGCTACGCGGGCGAGCACTGAAGTGGGCGGAGGCGTCTCAGGGAACTGTCTCCCCCCTCGCCACCTCCTATGCCACGTTTATAGAACGTTTTCGCTCCGTTTTCGACCGGCCGGATCACAGGGAAGAGGTAGAGAGCCGTCTGCTCTCCGTAGGCCAGGGAACCCGATCGGTAGCAGAGTTCGTAGTCGAATTCCAAACGCTCGCCGCGGATTTGGGCTGGTGTGAGCGCTCGCTGCGCGGCGTATTCCGTCACGCTCTGCACGATCGGGTTCGGGATGAACTGGCAACCTGTGACAGGCCTGCCACGCTCCAAGGGCTCATAGACCTGGCTATCCGCCTGGACGGGCGCATGAATGAGCGCCGGCGAGAACGCCTTTATCGAGATTCCACCCGTCCCACCAGCTCATCAGGGGGGTCCGTCGCACACCGTCTCGCCGCACCTTCCACGGAATCCGCGAAGCCCGAACCCAAGCAGTTGGGACGCACCGTACTACGCCAGAGACTCGTAGCAACCGTTGGAACCAAGGGCTCTGTTTTTACTGTGGGAAGGCAGAACACCAGGTGAAGGCATGTCCCGTGCGGCCCAAAAGATCCGACTCGGCAGTAGAACTTGGGGTCCTGTCTAGTCCGGACCAAAGACCCCAAGCCCACAGGCTCAGTCTCCCCGTGGCGTTTCAACTTCGGGAGAAAAAACCTGCCGGTCAACGTTCTTATAGATTCTGGGGCAGAGGAGAATCTAATAGACGTTGACTTTGCCCGCCAAGCTGGAATCCCGCTATCTCCATTGGCCTCCCCCCTCCACACCGTGGCCCTGGACGGACACCGTCTGTCCTCCATCACCCATCGCACAGACCCCGTTCAGCTATGGATCGATGGGAACCATCATGAGGAGATCCGGTTCTCAGGGTTCCAATCCCCTGGGACACCGGTCATTCTGGGATACCCCTGGTTATACCGCCACAACCCGCATCTGGACTGGGTGAACTCTCGGATCCTCTCCTGGGGGGATGCTTGCCATTCCACCTGTCTCCACGCGGCAGTACCCCCCCGCAGGATGACGCACCCCCGTCACACGGTTCCCGTCGACCTCTCCCAGGTACCCCCGGAGTACCACGACCTGGGCGAGGTCTTCAGTAAGGACAAAGCCTGTCAACTTCCACCCCACAGATCCTACGATTGCGCGATCGATCTCCTGCCTGGTGCACCTCTTCCGTCCAGCCGGCTGTATTCACTGTCTCGTCCTGAGAGGGAGGCCATGGAGAACTACGTCACGGAGTGCCTCGCCACAGGATTGATCCGGCCTTCGACATCCCCCGTTGGAGCCGGATTTTAAGAAGGACGGTTCGTTGCGACCCTGTATAGACTATAGGGGGCTGAACAATATCACGGTCCCCTACAAATACCCTCTGCCATTAACATCCACCGTATTTGAGTCTTTACAGGGCGCGGCTGTGTTCACCAAGCTGGATCTGCGGAACGCCTACCATCTGATCCGCATCCGGCAAGGGGACGAATGGAAGACGGCCTTCAACACCCCCTGTGGACATTATGAGTACCGGGTAGTCCCCTTCGGACTCAAGAATGCCCCCGCCGTCTTCCAGGCCCTGGTGAACGATGTCCTGAGAGACTTCCTGGACCGCTTTGCCTTCATTTACCTGGACGATATTCTCATATTTTCCTGGAACCTCGTGGAGCACCGCCGCCATGTCCGTCTGGTCCTCAATCGACTCCTCCTGAACCGGTTATTTGTGAAGGCAGAGAAGTGCCAGTTCCACCAGGCATCCGTGTCCTTCCTGGGATTGATTATCTCCCCTGGCGCTATCCGACCGGACCCCGCGAAGATCCAGGCAATCAAAGAGTGGCCGTCCCCCACGTCCAGGACGGAACTCCAAAGGTTTCTGGGGTTCGCGAACTTCTACAGGCGCTTCGTCAGGGGTTACAGTAACATCACCGCACCCCTGACGGCGCTCACATCCACCAAAGAGCGCTTTCGCTGGACCCCGGAGGCCCAGCAGGCCATGGATCACCTGAAGGACCTCTTCACGGCCGCTCCGGTCTTGGTACAGCCGGACCCCGCCAAACAGTTTGTCGTGGAGGTCGACGCGTCAGGCGCAGGAGTCGGGGCCATCCTCTCCCAAAAGTCTACGGACGGCCGCCTTCACCCCTGCGCATTCTTCTCCAAGAAACTCTCGGCGGCTGAGAAGAATTATGACGTGGGGAACCGCGAGCTCTTGGGGGTCAAGCTCGCGCTGGAGGAGTGGCGCCATTGGCTAGAGGGAGCCGAGCAGCCATTCGTGGTCTGGACCGACCATAAGAACTTGGCCTACATTCAGTCAGCCAAGAGGCTGAACTCACGCCAGGCACGTTGGGCCTTGTTCTTTGGTCGGTTCAACTTCACCCTCGCCTACTGACCAGGAACCCGCAACACAAAGCCGGATGCCTTGTCCCGACTCTTCCCGGAGGAGGAGGAAGAGGTAAATGCGAAGAGGTAAAGGCGAAGGACCCGGATCCGGGGGACGGACCACGGGATCGGACCTTCGTACCCACTGCCGCTCGCACCACCGTTCTCAAGTGGGGTCACGAGTCACGCTGGGCTTGCCACCCTGGGGCCGCCCGGACGGAGGAAGTACTCCGACGGCGGTTTTGGTGGCCCACGCTAAGCGCCGACATGAAACAGTTTACCCTCGCCTGCACAGTCTGCGCACGGAACAAGGCATCCCACCAACCACCCTCCGGCCTGCTCCTGCCACTCTCCATACCTGGGCGCCCCTGGTCCCACATTGCCTTGGATTTCGTCACGGGCCTGCCGGAGTCCAAGGGTAACACTGTGATTCTTACAATTATTGATAGATTCTCGAAAATGATCCGCCTTGTGGCCCTGTCTAGGCTTCCATCAGCACTGGAGACTGCTAAGCTAGTGTTCGACCAAGTGTTCAGGACCTTCGGCCTCCCCGTGGACATCGTATCGGACCGGGGGCCGCAATTCATCTCTCAGGTATGGAGAGCCTTTTTCAATCATTTTGGGACCTCCATCTCCCTGACCTCCGGGGGGCACCCACAGGCCAACGGCCAGGCTGAGAGGGCGAATCAAGTAGTGGAGACCACCTTAAGCTGTGTGTGCGCACGACATCCGGAGCGTTGGAGCGACCACCTAACCTGGGCCGAATACGCCATCAACACCAGGCGCAGCTCCGCCACGGGAAAATCCCCTTTTGAGGTCGCACTGGGCTACCAACCCCCCCTCTTTCCAGAAGAACAGCAGGAAATCCCCTCCGTGGCCCAACACCTCCGTCGATGCCGCAGGACCTGGAAGAACACCCTTATCGCCCTTCGCCAAGCTCAAGCCACAGCCACCCGTTTTGCCAACCGCCACCGCCGCCAGGCACCTGCCTACAAGATCGGACAGCTGGTCTGGCTCTCAACCAGGAACATACCCCTCAAGACGGAGTCCAAGAAACTGTCCCCCCGTTTCATCGGCCCTTACCCCATTTCCAAGATCATCAACCCAGCAGCCATCCGTCTCCAGCTTCCGCGCCACATGCGCATCCACCCCACCTTCCATGTCTCCCAAGTCAAGCCGGTCACCCACTCCCCTCTCAACCCTATTCCCCATGACGCACCAGCCCCCCGCCTCATCGACGGCCAGCCAGCATTTACAGTCCGCAGACTCTTGGACTCCCGTCGCCGGGGTAGAGGGGTACAGTTCCTGGTGGATTGGGAAGGGTACGGCCCAGAAGAGCGCTCCTGGGTTCCCTGCTCAGCCATCCTTGACCCATCCCTTATCCAAGACTTCCACAGAAGGTTTCCCGACAAGCCCTTTAGGGCGCCAGGAGGCACCCGTTGAGGGGGGGGTGATGTTGGGGTTTAGTGTCACGTGGTGTTTGTTTATGTCTGGTCTCCACGCCACCGTAATTCCACGCACCTGGTGTTCCCATTACCATGCCCTATATAAGCACCTCACTCCCGTTCCCCCACGCCAGATAGTCTTGTGCCCACGCTCGTCTCAAGCCTAGACTCTTCTAGCCCCACGCCTCGATCAGGATTTGCCCTACCTCGCCTCGCCTTGTCACGCCACGCCTCGTCTTGTCTCGTCTGCTCTTCTTGGATCCTCTGTTGTGTTTGCCCCGTTCTCGTCTGTTGTATTCTCTGTGTGTGCAGCGCTCCAGCCGGACCAAGCCGCCTACCGCTAGGGCGCCCGGATTGGGACACGTCCCCGAGCGTGACGTCAGACCCCGGACGTGCGCTCCGTCTCCACGGCACGCCGCCGCGCTGCACAAACGATTATCCACGCCGCCTCTTATCATATACCTTACTATCTGCAATAAACCCGGTTTCTGCATTGTACCCTCTGCTTCAGACTGGTCTCTCCGAGTAGCGGATCCAACCGCGTATCGGCCGCCCGGCCATAACATACTGTATGTATATGGCTTAAATAAGGATAATTGGAGAAGTGTTTGCAGCTGATTAGAATTCAGGTGAGTGAGAACTAGAAATTAGTGTTGGTGTGACACAGTAAGAGTGAACATGATGTTTACGGAAAATATAAAATATATGAAAATAATATAATATTAACGGAGGCACGGTGGCTTAGTGGTTAGCACGTTCGCCTCTCAGCACTAGGGTGATATTGGCGGGGAGGCACGGTGGCTCAGTGGTTAGCACGTTCGCTTCTCAGTGCTAGGGATTCCCGGTTCAAATCCCTATCCAAATGTTCTCCCCGTGTCTGCGTGGGTTTCCTCTGGGTTCTCCGGTTTCCTCCCACAGTCCAAAAACATGGATCAAGTCAATTGAATTCTCAAAATTGCCCCATATAGAGTGTGTCTGTGTGAGTGAGTGTGTGCCCAGCGATGGATTGGCGCCCTGTCCTGGGTCTATCTGCCCAGCGCCCGAGACGTTCTCCCCTGGATGGGCATGGGGAACCCCACCGCGACCCTAATAGAGGATAATGCGGGAGATAATGAATGAAAGGATGAATGGATTATATTGACGGCATGGTGGCTCAGTGGTTAGCACGTTCGCCTCTCAGCACTAGGGATTCCCGGTTCGAATCCCCATCTGGGTGGAGTTTCCATGTTCTCCCCGTGTCTGCGTGGGTTTCCTCCGGGTTCTCCGGTTTCCTCCCACAATCCAAAAACATGGATCAAGTCAATTGAATTCTCAAAAAATTGCCCCATATAGATTGTGTGTGTGAGTGAGTGTGTGCCCAGCGATGGATTGGCGCCCTGTCCTGAGTCTATATGCCCAGCGCCCGAGACGTTCTCCCCTGGATGGGCATGGGGAACCCCACCGCGACCCTAATAAAGGATAAAGCGGGAGATAATGAATGAATGAATTAATATAATATTATTAATTCATACATTCATTCATTATCTTCCGCTTTATCCTCTATTAGGGTCACGATGGGGTTCCCCATGCCATCCAGCGGGCAGACGTTTCGGGCGCTGGGCAGACACACCTAGGAAACGGTGCCAACCTATCACTGGGCACACACTCACACACACACACTCTACATTGGGCAATTTGGAGAAATCAATTGACTTGATCCATGTTTTTGGACTGTGGGAGGAAACCGGAGAACCCGGAGGAAACCCACACAGACACGGGGAGAACATGGAAACTCCACCCAGATGGGGATTCGAACCGGGAATCCCTAGTGCTGAGAGGCGAACGTGCTAACCACTAAGCCACCATGCCGCCAATATAATCCATTCATCCTTTCATTCATTATCTCCCGCATTATCCTCTATTAGGGTCGCGGTGGGGTTCCCCATGCCCATCCAGGGGAGAACGTCTCGGGCGCTGGGCAGATAGACCCAGGACAGGGCGCCAATCCATCGCTGGGCACACACTCACTCACACAGACACACTCTATATGGGGCAATTTTGAGAATTCAATTGACTTGATCTATGTTTTTGGACTGTGGGAGGAAACTGGAGAACCCGGAGGAAACCCACGCAGACACGGGGAGAACATGGAAACTCCACCCAGATGTGGATTTGAACCGGGAATCCCTAACGCTGAGAAGCGAACGTGCTAACCACTAAGCCACCGTGCCGCCCCGCCAATATAATATTTTTTATAAATATGATATAAAATATAATTACATATTATAATATATACAGATAACTTGTGTAATGTGATCAAATTCATATATATATATATATATATATATATATATATATATATATATATATATATATATATATATATATATATATATATATATATATATTAGGGCGGCACGGTGGCTTAGTGGTACATTCAGTTTTTGTTGTATTTAAAATAGACATGAGTTTTTATTTGACATGAGCACACAGTTTTTGCTCATATCTTTTGAATATACTCTTTGTTAATCATGTGCATCACTGCGAGAGCCAGAATTTGACACCCATGATCTAGACCAAAAGAGTCTAGTTTAGAAAGTCGATGAAATCATAGAATCGCTGTAGCTCTCCACACTGAGCCACCTAGAGCTACACCAGAGTAATGTTCAGATGCTGTTTGTGGATTTCAGTTCAGCCTTTAACACAATCATTTCAGACGTACTTTTCACCAAACTAGACACCATTGGTTTCCACTTTCTCACGTGTGTGGATGAAGGACCTTCTTACTAACCGACTATAGCGAGAGAGGTTGCTTCTGCTGCTGCTGCATTTTTGCTGTGTTTTCACAGAAGAAACTTTCAAAAAAAATGTGCCTTATCATATGTGCTGCCAGAATTGTTATGGACTTCCGCAGAGAATGATGGCTCTGGAAAGGGATTTTCTGGGCTTGCTATCAGATTTTTGAGGACTGGCATTTCAGTGCTGTGCAAGGTGCTATGTGAGAAATGTTTAGAGAAATTTTTTATATGTTAATAATAAAGTTTTGTAATGAATACAGAGCTTAACTGGTAGCCAGTTTATGTTTATAACACAGGACTGATATGATCAAACTTTCTGGTTATAAACTTTACCTACAGCATTTTGCATAAGTTGTATTTATTTATTTATTATTTATTAGTACATCCTGTCAGAAATGAATTACAATAATCTAAGCTTGGGGTAAAAAAAACATAAATTAGTTTCTCTGTTTCTCTCTTTGAAATAAGAGGATATATCTTATCTTTGAAATGTTGCAAAGGTGAAAATATGCAATTCTAGTAATGTTGCTAATGTGATTTGTAAGGGAGAGATCTGAATCTGGCAAGAGCCTGCCTTGCCTTTCCCTGACTCTGCCCCCTCATTTCCTAATTACCTCCACCTGCAGACTCATTGCAGCCTTCATAAGCCCTCTGAATCCTCCACTCCAGCGCCAGAGTATTGGTTTTCCATGGTACTCTATTGCCGCAACTCCTAGCTCTTGTGATACAGTTTATATTTTGTGTATTAACATTTTTCTTTCTCTCCTCCTTGTGTCTCCCAGTTACTCCGTGTCACGCCCTTGGTCTGGTTCATTTGCTAGTGATGGATTGTAAGTGGGGCTTTTGGGAGATCGAATCAAATGAACCAATTGATTTGGAAAATGATTCGATCTTGTGAGACGTTCAAAACATTACACGTCACAGTTACTTCTAGTGGGCAACCAGGGCCTAAATCAACCATTTTTTCTTAACAGAAACAGAAGTTATGTGTTTTTTTCCCCATATCATATTGTGTCCTTTAATAAATTTTAGTCATGAAAACATATTTTGTAGAGAACAGGATTGTTTTAATGATGTCATTGAGATGTATTTTTCATTATGATACACTGTTAGTAAGTGGATTGATATAGCCAACATCATTCATTTTACATTGCAAGGTAGGGAAATGCTTGTGCAAAAATCCTCTTACAGGGCACTGAGGTTGCTGGAATTTAGAGGTATTTTTTTGTTGAATGAAACAAATGAGGAAAGAAAGCAGAGTGTCTGAGCCAGTAATCCACAGAGTCTTCTTCTCTGGGCAGATATGGAGATGAGAGATATCTTTAAACCTCAACAGTAGCATCAGCAGTACCACTCTGACTGAGTTGTTTCTCCCACTCTGCTGACAAACAAATCCTACAGGTTTTCTTGATCCTCCTAACTGACTAGAGATGCTTGACATGCTGATGAGGGACCTCTGATGAGGGACCTGCTGATGATGGCTGACTGTGACTGATTTGAGTCTGAGATGCTGAATGAATTATAGCACAGCACTCGGATGTCAAATTCTGTACTGCTTTGGTTGCATTAACTGAACTTACAAAACCCAGAACCTTGAATCTTGGATCCAGTAAAGTAAAGGACACTCACAGTTTCCACTCCACAGCATACCCTCAAATGATTCTGAAGGTTATGGCATAACTGTAGAGCTGTTAAATTTGTTAATTTTTGGATTTTCTCCTGAATCTTGTGATGAAGCATGCAAACAATTGCGATTAATTTAGATGCTGAAATCCTCTTTTCTGATGATGCTTCAACAGTGGCTTGATTGAAAAGGAGAAGAACTTGAAAACATTGGCTGACTTCCTCATTGTCAGGGGCGTGTTCGCAAAGGCAAAAATGAAGCGCAGTAGTGCAGAAAAGATCCAGGAGGCGCGGGTAAGTGAAAGGAGTTTTATTGAGTTGACACACAGACTCATGAGCCGAACAGGCGTGACCAAACGAATGCTGAAGCAATGGAAACAGAAGGAAAATAAACGAAAAGCCAACCACGTGAAAACCTGAATCAACCAATAAAAATAACAAATACATTAACTAAACATGAACCAATATTTGTTATCACTCATACACAGCAAAATCATATTTTCCTTCACAACATCATGAGTGTAAGGATTCCTCACCTGTTTTCATTTTCTTTTGATTATTTTAGGTTATTGGTTCTTGTTTAGTTAATGTATTTGTTATTTTCATTGGTTGATTCAGGTTTTCACGTGGTTGGCATTCCGTTTATATTCCTTCCGTTTCCTTTGCTTTGGCGTTCCGGCATTGTATTAGTTTGAAAAGAGTGGGCATCGGGAACAGGCTGATGGCCAGGGCACACCGTGTCCCCTTACCTAGTATCCTGCTAGCCAACATCTAGTCTCTGGAGAACAAACTGGATGACCTTTTGGCGAGAGTTAAGTTCCAGAGAGACATTAGAGACTGCAACCTTCTCTGCTGCACTGAGACATGGCTGAACCCAGCGGTACCAGTCCACGCCATCCTACCGTATGGACAAAACAGTGGACTCGAAAAAGTCTAAAGCTGGTAGAGTTTGTGTTTTGTAAACAATCGCTGGTGCCGGTGTTGTTGTTATACTGACACGCTCCTGCACACCAGGCGCTAAACTGAGCGCTATGAGAGCCACGAAACCCGAAAAACTATCAAACCCACCACAACCGCCAAATGCAGGGATGATGCACTTGAAGCACAATGCACATGAGAGCTACGAACGCGAAAAGAAAAAACAGGTAGCCGCTAATGCTAACCCCCAGAAGCCAGAGAAAACACCGCAAGGAAAAGCTAATAGCAATGCCAGCAAATACCAAAAAACTGAACTGGTAAATAAAGCTATACCAGAAACTTGCTACCTGTAACTGGTGGTAGATACGATGGAGAGAGCTTATTGTCACGTTTAGGCCGAAGTCCGGGTAAGAAATAGTGATCAACACACCCAACAGGCAGCAGGTTCCAGAACAAGCGATTTAATATAAACACAACCAAACAAAGCATACAGCACCAACGAACCCTAACGTAGTTGAAGCTCTCTCACTGAAGAGAGTGTGGAGCTGGCTTAAATAACCAAGGATCAGGTCACATGACTAACGAGGTAATTAACTTAAATCAGGCACAGCCACGAAGTAAATGAAAACCAACAAACAAAGAAAAACGGAACTAAAGTGAAACTCAAAACCAAATCAAACACAAAACCAAACATAGTCCAGAGAATCAGGTCCGAGGATCATGACAATCGTTAATAAAAGCAAATGCATTTTGAGTTTTACATTGGAAAAAAATATTCATCCTCCCTCTCTTAATGAAAGTGTGTCACAGTTGTCCATCTGGGATTTAAACGCGGCTGCGCAAATACTGCGCAGAGCCGCGGCGCTCTAACGCGCAGAAGGGAGCCAGGCACGCAGGTGGTACGAAATAGAGAATAATTTATTACGGTGCTCAAACACCAAACACACAGGAAAAAGGACAGTGTAACATACAACTCAAAGACGCGCACGTAAGACCTCAAACCCCGGAACTAAATACCCAGACATATCCCACCACGTGCACAAAACCACCCAATGAACCCGCGAAGCTAATTAACTTAAAATACCCACACGAGACAGCTAATCAACTAAACACAGGAACACAAACACAGAACCCAAACACAAACAAACGCCGGGAAACGGGTGCCCTAGGCACCCGTTACACTACCCCCGCCCTTACTGTCGCGTAACGAGGGGACGCGACCAAGACAACCCAAAAAAAGAACAGTCCTGGGGGGGTGGGAGGGGTCGTCCGCCCCTCCTGAGTCAGGCTAGGTAGGCGCCCTCTGGTGGACGCCCTCTGCGGGGGAGGCGTCTGACACGTCCATAAGTTCTGTGTCGGGGTGGGCGCCCTCTGCGGGCGCGGTGTGGAAGGCGCCATCTGCCGACGCGAAGCTGCGGACGCCCTCCGGCTGTGAGGTCAGGTGGACGCCCGTGGCGGATCAGGACAGGGCCACGCCCTCCTAATGCGTGGTCCGGTGGACGCCCCCGTCGGGCGAGGAATGAACCACGCCTACTAGCTGCGGGGTCAGGTGGACGCCCACGGGCGGCGTGGTCCGGAGGGCGCCCCCTGGCGGCATGGCGAGGCAGACGCCCCCTGGCGGACCCTCGACTTTGGGCTGGACGGCGCTCGGACCCTCGACTTCGGGCTGGACGGCGCTCGGACCCTCGACTTCGGGCTGGACAGCGCTCGGACCCTCGACTTCGGGCTCGACGGCGCTCGGGATGGGCGGCGTGACGCCCCTGGGCCTCGGGATGAGCGGCGTGACGCCCCTGGGCCTCGGGAGGGGCGGCGTGATGCCCCTGGGCCTCGGGATGGGCGGCGTGACGCCCCTGGGCCTCGGGATGGGCGGCGTGACGCCCCTGGGCCTCGGGATGGGCGGCGTGACGCCCCTGGGCCTCGGGATGGGCGGCGTGACGCCCCTGGGCCTCGGAATGGGCGGCGTGACGCCCTTGGGCCACGGGATGGGCACGCACGCTGGCTGGACCTCGGCGGGCACGCACGCTGGCTGGACCTCGGCGGGCACGCACGCTGGGCGGACCTCGGCGGGCACGCACGCAGGCAGGACCTCGGCGGGCACGCACGCTGGGCGGACCTCGGCGGGCACGCACGCTGGCAGAACCTCGGCGGGCACGCACGCTGGCATGACCTCGGCCGGCACGCGCGCTGGGCGGACCTCGGCGGGCACGCACGCTGGGCGGACCTCGGCGGGCACGCACGCTGGCATGACCTCGGCGGGCACGTGCGCTGGCATGACCTCGGCCGGCACGCGCGCTGGCAATACCTCGGCCGCCATCCTGCACACAAAACACATAAACCCCCGCCGCAACGCCCAAACACATAGACACAAACATGTCAGACATGGGGACGACAGACTGGTCACACGACACATAGGAGGACGGGGGACACAACACACTCACACACTCAGGCGGCGGCTCCGGTACCGCCCCCTCGCAGCGCGACCCAGACGCGGCACGGACCGGCGCGGTCGCGTGACGGCTTCACTCCACGCCGTCGCCGTGCTCTGCGTCTGTGTCTCGCCACCGGGGGTTTAACAAACCGGACTGGACCCTCCGTCCAGAACTCCTCAGTGTTGCGGAGGGTGCGTACAGAATATGCCCATACAGGTAAGATTCGCCCTCCTCGTCATCGGAAATCTGAACAATGTCCAGGCCTTCCTCTGCGCAGAGCGCCTCAAAACCATACCTCCACATCCATTCCTCATCGGAGTCGCTACACTCCGCCATGACGCTGTTTGAGCCGCTCCCCCGGGCCCGGGGACGGCGGGCTCCGCATAACGGCGCACTCGCGGAAACGGCGGAGCGCGCCGCGAGTACGAGGCTATACGGCCCCCCCAAAGAAAACTTAAAAAATCACCTACCTGGGCTCTGGACTCCCAAAACGTTGGCGCGTCTTTCTGTCACAGTTGTCCACCTGGGATTTAAACGCGGCTGCGCAAATACTGCGCAGAGCCGTGGCGCTCTAACGCGCAGAAGGGAGCCAGGCACGCAGGTGGTACGAAATAGAGAATAATTTATTACGGTGCTCAAACACCAAACACACAGGAAAAAGGACAGTGTAACATAAAACTCAAAGACGCGCACGGAAGACCTCAAACCCCGGAACTAAATACCCAGACATATCCCACCACGTGCACAAAACCACCCAATGAACCCGCGAAGCTAATTAACTTAAAATACCCACACGAGACAGCTAATCAACTAAACACAGGAACACAAACACAGAACCCAAACACAAACAAACGCCAGGAAACGGGTGCCCTAGGCACCCGTTACAAAGTGGTACATTTTAGTTCTTTTGGAGCAAAGTCCTTCACTCGTCTTGTCAGTCAAATAAAGTGCAAAAACACAACCAAACTATGTAATGTAGATGATTCAGGAGGCAGTGCTTCGGATTTAAGCATGGAGGCGTGGCCACGGGTCGGTTTTGGTAACAGTGAGAGAGACGGGGAGGTTGCACAGGGATAGAGCTTAAGATTCAGAATGACTCACATTGTGTGTGTGAATGTGTGCGCGTATGTATAAGTGCTTCAGATACTGTGCTGTAAAAAAAGCGCTGATACGTGATAAACGCTTTTTTTTTCAAACCTCCATCGTGATCTACCTGACACCCCTTCGACGCATTGAGCACCCCTGATCTATAGTGTCAAAGGCTGCACTAAGATCTAATAAGACAAGAAAGGAGATTTGGTTTTTGAGACAGAGCACTATATTGGTCTATATTGTTCCAGAGTTGGACAATAGTAGAGGATCCAAATTAGGTTTTTGAAATAATGGTTCATTCATTATCTTCCGCTGTATCCTCTATTAGCGTCGTGGTGGGGTTCCCCATGCCCATCCAGGGGAGAACGTCTCGGGCACTGAGCAGATACACCCAGGACAGGGCGCCAATCTAATAGCCTATTTTAATATATGAAATTATAATATTTAATAAAGGCTCTGTAATATTTGGTAGCAGGTCTTTAAGCAGATTTGTAGGTATTGGGTCTAATAGAGAGAATGTTGTCTTTCATTGTGAAATTAATGAGACACGCTCTTTTAGATAAGGTGCTAAAAGTATTTAATTCTTGACATTGGATTTTTTTGTAACTGGTAAGTATTGATTGTTGATTATGCTACACGATGCATTACATTATTTAAGTATCATGATTTTAATTTTATCAGTGAAGAAATTCATAAAATCATTGGTGCTGAACTGTGCATGAATCTGTGAATCTGATTCAGTAGTACTCTGAGCTACAGTAGTTATGCAATGGTACTTAAGAGAAATCTTTGGTTTAGTTTTTGTTGTTCTCTATTAATTCAGAATAACATTGGTAACATTTAGTCTTAGCTGCATTGAGTGTATATTAATACTCAAGTCATTCCATGCAATCCTAAATACCTCTAATTTAGTTTGTCTCAGTTTACACTCCATGGTTCTACTGTAGTGGTTTGTTTAAGGGAGATTGTTTTATCATTGTTCCATTGAACGATAATTATTTTTAATTCTTTTAAGTTTAAGGGAAGTTACACTGTCTAAAGTTGGACAGAACTCCTGTTTAAGGTATTCAGCTGTACCTTCAAGTTCATCTGGTCCTGTTGCTGGTTTAATGTTTAATTTAGGTAAATGTTGTTGAAATTGACACAGCAGTATAGAAAATGATTGTGCGCTGTGTTTAATGACTGGATCAATATCAATTTCTAAATCGTAAGTTATTAAATAATGATCAGAGATTACCTGACTTTGTGGAACAATTATGGACGTTGATAGAATGTGATAAAATTAAATCTAATGTATTTTTACAGCAAAGTGTTGCACCAAGCACACTCTGTGTGATACACATGGAAGAGAAAATTAAGTCAAAAGCTAATTTAAACAAGTCTAGTAAAAATGAACATTGAAATAATCAATTATTATGGGCTTGTCTGAGGAAAGGTCTATGTTAGAAAGAAATTCACCAAATTCTTTAATAAACTCGGCCTAGAAGTCAATATACAGTAATGAGTTGCATTAAATTGAATTTCTTCTGTAATGAAGATAAACTGCTTATGTTGAGTACTCTGTTGAGCTTTGAATGATTTTGGCTCTTATTATTAACACTAAAATTCCAGAGAACGTGAGAATTTTTGGCATGCGAGTGCAAAAACACTGCTCCCCTGCAGTGTGCCATTTACTGCCCATTGTTACACAAATGAGCGATAATGTGTGGAAAGAAAGAAATTCTTAACTATACATTTCATTATTAACTTTTGTACAATAACTACCAGATTCATTGACAGTGCTCACAGCACGCTAAAATGCACCATGGATGTTGCAACGGTGAAAAAATATATTCAAGTAATTCAAAGCTTTTATTGTCATATACACAATAAATAAACATGTTTCCCTGTGCAATGAAATTCTTACTTTGCCATCCGCCGTGGATGAGTAAGAAAAGGTAAATATAATAAAGAAAAATATAAATATAAAAAACACTGAGGGCGCTCGGCCCTCCTCGCCGGAATTTTAGGCACAGCTGTGGCGGGTTTCAAGTTATTTAAGTTCAAGTTATTTATTTATATAGCGCTTTTTACAACAGTACATTGTCACAAAGCAGCTTTACAGAATGAAAAGCCTTTAAACCCCCAAAGAGCAAGCCGAAGCGACAGTGGCAAGAAAAACTCCCTTTTATGTTGTTATTTAAGGAAGAAACCTTGGGAGGACCAAGACTCAGTGGGGGAGCAGCCAGGCAGCAACAACAATGTAGTACAGCTATGTACAGATATTAAACAAATGGAAAAACTAACAACTGGAAAACTATATGTGAGTCCATTAGGGGGCGTCCTGAAGGACTGCCTTGTCAGGTTCCATCCAGTATTCGTCAGCATGGATGAAGATCTCCAGGAAGCCGGGGGACACCTCAAAAGAAACAGACAAGGAAGGCAGTTAGAGCTAATAATAAAGCACGGCATTTAATTAATAAGTAATTAATTGACACAGTGCAGCATGTGACTCCGGCATCACTGACTAGAGCAGCATAACTAAAAGAGGCAGATACTGCAGACTCTACATAGTTGAGATGGCGCCCCGGAACAACATCATTTCAGCGCCACACCCCCCATTAATGATGAGGTGAGTAAAGAGGTGAAACGCCAGCATACACTGATCACAGATTACCCCCCAACACAGCCAAGCCTGAGATCTACATCTTTATCTACAGGGGATTAATTAAACGCAAGATTAAACAAATGTGTTTTTTATTAATTTTTAAAGATTAATAGTGGCACGGTGGCTTAGTGGTTAGCACGTTCGCCTCTCAGCGCTAGGGATTCCCGGTTCGAATCCCCATCTGGGTGGAGTTTCCATGTTCTCCCCGTGCCTGCGTGGGTTTCCTCCGGGTTCTCCGGTTTCCTCCCACAGTCCAAAAACATGGATCAAGTCAATTGAATTCTCAAAATTGCCCCATATAAAGTGTGTGTGTGTGAGTGAGTGTGTGCCCAGCGATGGATTGGCGCCCTGTCCTGGGTCTATCCAGCGCCCGAGATGTTCTCCCCTGGATGGGCATGGGGAAACCCACCGCGACCCTAATAGAGGATAAAGCGGGAGATAATGAATGAATGAAAGATTAATAGTGATTCAGAATCACGAACAGTAACTGGAAGGCTATTCCAAAGTTGAGGAGCCTTGTGGGAGTAATTTTATTTATTCTAGGAGCTAAGAGTAAACCAGCACATTGAGATCGGAGCTCACGTGTTGGCTTGTTTGATTGAATCAGCTCACTCAGATACTGTGGAGCCTGATTATGTAGAATTTTATATGTTATCAATAAAATTTTGTAATCGATACGAAACTTAACTGGTAGCCATTGCAAGTTTGATAACACAGGACTGATATGACTTTCTGGTTTTAGTTAAAACTCTAGCTGCAGCGTTTTGCACAAGTTGTAATTTATGTAATGATTTATTAGAACATCCTGTCAGAAGTGAATTACAATAATCTAACCTTGAGGTAATAAAAGCATGTATTAGTTTTTCTGCATCTTGGAGGGAGAGGATATTTCGTAGCTTCAAAATGTTACGAAGGTGGAAAAATGCAATTCTAGTAATATTGCTAATGTGCTTTGTAAAGAGAGATCTGAAGCTGTTAGAATTGGTTGCCGGAGGAAACGAGAGAGAGGCGTGTCTTTGAAAACGTAAACACAAAGTCTTTTATTTCCTCACAGTGGTATTCAAATAAAAAAAACAAAAAAAAAACAGTTCAATAGTCCACCTGAAACTCAGATCTCCCCACAAGCCGTGGTATGCGACGGCTTACGTCAGACGCCGTATGAGAGCGGCGTGGAATGCAGACGAGGGGGTGCGGGGGTGTGCGCAGCGGAGACCCCGAAGTCCCACTACTCCTGAGAAGAGCGATCCTGGAAAGAGGCAGCGAGTCAGCTAACTGAAGGAAGTCATCAGCTGGACTCGCCAGAACGAAAGCAGGATGGGTTGGTCAGAAATAGAACGGGTAGCAGCAAGCTGCGCGCACGAGCGTTGCGAACCAGAAAACTCCGGATCGGTGGCTTAAGAGGAGTCCATCATCAGAAGAGCACACCTGCACCTAATAGTCTGGAGAGGGTGATCTGTGATTATTGGAATTAGGATCAGGTGTGGAGATGGGTGTGTGCGGTGCGGAGCGTGCAGCAGAAGGAAGTGGGTGTGTCTGTGGAGTGGGTGTGTGCGGCGGCGCGGGCGAAAGAGCGGGGCGTGAACAGGAATGTGTAACATCACCCCCCCCCCCCCCGCAAAAAGGCGGTCCCACCTGGGAACTGCTCCCTCGAGGCCCGGTCCGTGGAGGCGAGGCGGCCGACCCCTAGGCCGAGGGGCGGGGCGGTTGGGGTGAGTCCCGGTGGAACTCCTGGATAAGGCTCGGGTCCAAGGTGTCCTCGGCAGCGACCCAGCTCCTCTCCTCAGGACCGAACCCCTCCCAATCCACCAGATACTGCACCTTGCCCCGGCGCCGGCGGGAGTCCAATTGAGAGGACACGGTGTAGATGTTGGGGTCGCTCTCCTCCTGTGTCTCTCTATTGGACTCTGTCCAATTAGCATCTAGGGGACCTGGAATGAAATGTTTAAGAAGGGAGACGTGAAAGGTCGCGTGCACCCGCAAATGGACCGGACCGTGACCTCATTAATGATGGCTTCCACCCAGTATGGTCCCAAAAACCGGAGCAGGAGTTTACGTGTCCCCTGACGACACCGGATGTCCCGAGCACTGAGCTACTCTGTACTGTCACCTACTCTGTAATGAGGAGCGTCACCCCGAGAGCGATCCGCGAAGCGTTTGTATCTCCAGATTACTGCTTCGACCTGCTGGTGGACCTGGGCCCAGACCTCGCTGCGCTGGAACCAGGCGTCCACTGCTGGCGCTTCCGACTCCTCCTTGTTCCAGGGCGCAAAGGGTGGTTGGTATCCCAACATGCACTGAAACGGGGTAAGGCCGGTGGCCGAGTGGCGCAGCGAGTTCTTGGCGATCTCCGCCCAGGGGAGGTACCGCGACCAATCGGATGGATTGCGGTGAGCAAAAATCCGGAGGAACTTGTTTGTCTCCTGGTGCGAGCGTTCACAAGCCCCATTAGTCTGGGGGTGGAACCCTGAAAAGAGACTGACGGAGGCCCCCAGCTTCTCGCAAAACGCCCTCTAGATGGCTGACGTAAACTGAGGACCTCTGTCGGAAAGAATAACCTCCAGGATCCCAAAGGAGGTGAACACCCTCGAAAACAGGAGTTCGGCCGTCTCGAACGCGGAGGGCAGACCCTTAAGGCGAAAAATCTTCACCGCCCGGGAGAACCGATCGAGGACCGAGAGGATATTAGTAAAGCCATTGGAGGAGGGGAGACCGGTCACGAAGTCTAGGGCGATGTGGGCCCAAGGCCGTTCCAGCACCGGCAACGGGCACAGCTTGCCCGCTGGAAGCTCCAGGGTCTTACAGGTGGCGCAGATGGCACAGGTGTGCACAAAGGACTGAACGTCTGCCTGCAAGGACTCCCACCAGTACATCCATTGGACAAGCTGGATGGTACAAAGAATGCCCATATGACCAGTGCACAGAGAAGAATGGGCCCACGTAATAATACGAGCGCGGAACGGGACAGGGGCGTACGTCCTATCCTCTGGACAGTTAGGCGGAACCATGATGGTGCGCAGCGCCTCCTGAATCTGGGTGTCAACCTCCCAATGGATTGAACCCAGAAACTTACTTGCGGGAATAATCGACGAACCAAGGTCCGGATCGGATTGAGAGGGACCGTGAAGTCTGGACAGCGCGTCGGCCCGGTTGTTCTCCGAACCTGGTCGGAAAGAGATTTGCAAATCCAACTGGTTAAAAAAGAGCGCCCACTGGGCCTGACGCGCATTGAGGCGCCGCGCACTCTTGACGTAGCACACTCTTGACGCACCCGCAGCTCGTCCCAGATGGCAAAAGTGGTCTCGAGTAGAACCTCAGGAATGCCCTATCGATGACAGAACCCTCGGTCAATAAAGTTGCCGTCCGCTCTGGAATCCACCAGCGCAGCAGCCGTCCGAGATGAACCTTCAAAAATAAGACAGGTTTTAAATACAGGGCTTGCCGACTCACTACCTCAGATACTCTTATCGCGACGGTGGGTCGAGTGGGTGGAGATCGGCTGCGGCGGTCGGGGCGGACCTCACAGACCTGTAAGGAGTGACCAGGGCTCTCACGGTAAATGCAGAGCCCTAGACGAATCCGGCACCGACGCTCCTGAGGAGTCAGCTGGGAACGATCCCACTGCATAGGCTCAGGGTCCTGGGAACGCGGTGGTGGTTGTGAGGCGGAGTCCCGATGGACCAGCAGAATGACGAGTGGAGTTGCTCACTGGCCGAACCGTGGGGAGGTGCTGCTCCGTCAGGACGGCGAGGCGGATAAGGTCGTCCAGGGAAGCCCCAAAGTCACGTCCGGCGATCTCCCGCTGTAGCTCCCGGCGCAGACCCTCCCGGAAGATTACAGTGAGGACCGAACCGCTCCAGTCCGCTCCATCCGGTCCGAGCGGCCAGCACCCGGAACTCCAGAGCGTACTCGGACACCGATCGGGATCCCTGGCGTAGCCAGTATAACTGGGTACCAACCTCCTCTCCCCTCCAGGGGGTGGGCGAAGGCGGTTCGGAACGCCTGATGAAATGCGGCGAACGACCGGCATTCAGGACCCTGTGCCTCCCAGATGGCAGTAGCCCACTCGCTTGCCTTGCCCGTCAGCCGAGAGATAATAAGCGAGATTTTGTCCAAGTCGCTGGAATGTGGATGACTGCGGAAATAGTGGGCACAATGCATCAGGAAAGAACGGCTTTTACGGGCTGTTACGGGGGCATTTACAGGATGTAAGGGGCAGCGGTGGGTCGGGGAGGCACATCGGTGTCCTGCTGGAGCGATGATTGCGGAGATGGCAGTCCCGCGGCTCCCGGAACAGAGCCGCCGCGCTCCAGCTCGGTGAGACGGCCCATCAGCGTCTGGATTGCCCGGGTCATCTCACCTAGTCCACTCTGGAGTTCCACCAGGGCGCGTCCCTGCACCTGCAGGGCTTCCTCCGTCAGCTCCATCCTCGTTGTATATTTATATGGCAGAGTGTTATGTTAGAATTGGTCGGCGTCCCGTTGCCGGAGGAAACGAGAGAGAGGCGTGTCTTTGAAAACGTAAACACAAAGTCTTTTATTTACTTACAGTGGGGTTCAAATCAAACAAACAAAAAAAACAGTTCAATAGTCCAACTGAAACTCAGATCTCCACACAAGCCGTGGTATGCCGCAGCTTACGTCAGATGCCGTATGAGAGCGGCGTGGAATGCAGACGAGGGGGGGCGGGGGCGTGCGCAGCGGAGAGCCCGAAGTCCCACTACTCCTGAGAAGAGCGATCCTGGAAAGAGGCAGCGAGTAAGCTAACCGAAGGAAGTCATCAGCCGGACTTGCCAGAACGAAAGCAGGATGGGTTGGTCAGGAATAGAACGGGTAGCGGCGAGCTGCGCGCACGAGCGTTGCGAACCAGAAAACTCTGCGCCGATGGATCCGGATGGGCGGCTTAAGAGGAGTCCGTCATCAGAAGAGCACACCTGCACCTAATAGTCTGGAGAGGTCTGGTCTGTGATTATAGGAATTAGGATCAGGTGTGGAGATGGGTGTGTGCGGTGCGGAGCGTGCAGCAGAAGGAAGTGGGTGTGTCTGTGTAGTGGGTGTGTGCGGCGGCGCGGGCGAAAGAGCGAGGCGTGAATGGGAATGTGTAACAGAAGCAATAATGACAACGAGATTATTTACAGATGAACTGGGTCTAATTAAAGAGTTTAACAAAAAATCAAGGTTTAACATAGTGTTAGAAGCTTTGTTATTTTTGTCCTTGGGTCCAACTATCAGAAACTCTGTTTTATCAGAATTTATCAGTAGGAAGTTTTTTGACATCCATATTTTAATATCTTGGATGCAGTCCTCGAGCTTACTGACTGAACGACCATCATTAAGGTTAGCTGAAACATATAACTGTGTATCATCTGCATGTGAGTAGAAACTGATTCCATGTTTACGAATAATTGATCCCAATGGAAGCATATATAATGCAAATAGGTGGATAGTGGACCCAGAACTGACCCTTGTGGGACACCATATTTAACTTTAAAAACTTCATGAACGTTATTAGCTAGAAGATGGCGATTCAGCTGGATGAACACAGTTTTTTCTAGGATTTGAGAGACAAAAGGAAGGTTTGATATTGGTCTATAGTTGGACAGTATTAGAGGATCTAAATTAGGTTTTTTAAGTAATGGTTTAATGACTGCACACTTCAGATTTTTGGGGACATAGCCTATTTTAAGTGATGAATTTATAATGTTTATAAAAGGCTCTGTAATATTTGGTAGGAGGTCTTTAAGCAGGTTTGTAGGTATTGGGTCTAACATACAGGATGTTGTCTTTGATTGTGTAATTAATGAGACAAGCTCTTTTTTAGATATGGGGTTAAAGGTATTTAACTCTTGTACTATATTATTTTCTCTACCACTAGATTTTTCAGAAATCATTGAGGGTTGATTATTGGTTACGCTATAAAATACATTAGATGATTTAAGTCTTATGTTTTCAATTTTATCACTAAGAAATTCATGAAATCATTGATGTTGAACTGTGAGTGAATCTGTGAATCTGATTCAGTAGCACTTCGAGTTAATTTGGCAATGATACTAAAGAGGAATCTTTGGTTGTTTTTGTTGTTCTCTATTAATTCAGAATAATATTTAGTTTTCGCTGCATTGAGTGCATGTTTGTACTTAGTCATACTGTCCTTCCATGCAACCCTAAATACCTCTAATTTAGTTTGTCTCCATTTACGCTCCATGGTTCTAGTGGTTTGTTTTAGAATAGAATAGAATAGAATAGAATAGAAAGCCTTTATTGTCATTATAAAAACGCATACACAGTATACATCATATAACGAGATTTAAGCTCCTCCTTAAAGTGCACATGGTATTATATACAAGTAGAAAAAACAATAGAAAAAACATGTGCAAAAATGTGCTGTGCAAATACAAGTGTAGTGTAACATGATATGCCAATTAGTGCAGTTTCCCATTTAGTATTGAAATGGCTTTGGGAAAGAAGCTGTCCCTGAGTCTGTCCCTGTTTGTTTTGGCCCGTATGGACCTGTAGCGTCTGCCAGAAGGCAGCAGGATGAAAAGATGGAATCCGGGGTGAGTATTGTCTTTCAGAATGTTGTTGGCGCTGCTGAGACAGCGGGAGTGGTAGATGGAGGTTATGGAAGGCAGGGAGCAGCCAATGATTTTTTCGGCTGTGTTGGTCACTCTCTGCAGTCTTCTTCTGTCAGCCTCTGTGCAGCTGGAGTGCCACACTGACACGGCATATGTCAGCAGGCTTTCAATGGTTGAACGGTAGAAGGTCACCAGCAGGCTTGTGTGTAGTTGCTCTTTCCTGAGCACCCTCAGGAAGTGAAGCCGCTGCTGGGCCTTCTGGACCAGTGCAGAGGTGTTGACTGTCCAGGAGAGATCTGCAGAGATGTGTACTCCCAGAAATCTGAATGATTCCACTTGCTCTACACATTCACCGTTGATGTACAGGGGTGTAGGGGCGGCCTTGTTCCGTCGGAAGTCAAGGATGAGTTCTTTTGTCTTGGTGGTATTCAGTGCCAAGTTGTTAGCTGCACTCCACTCACCAAGTTTCCGGACCTCATCCCTGTATGCCGCCTCATCACCCCCGGTTATCCGTCCCACCACCGTTGTGTCATCAGCAAATTTCACAATGATGTTTTCAGGGTGGATGGGACTGCAGTCATATGTGTAGAGTGAGTAGAGGAGTGGGCTCAGCACACAGCCCTGGGGGGTTGGATAGAAGAGAAGTAGGGGCCCAGTTTTACCTGCTGGGGACGGTTGGTTAGGAAGTCCTTGATCCAGGAGCAGGTTGATGGTGGAAGCCCCAGATTATCTAACTTGGTGATCAAAATGTCCGGTATTGTTGTGTTGAAGGCAGAGCTGTAGTCAATGAAGAGCATCCTGACATAGCTCCCCCGTAACTCCAGGTGACTCAGCGCTGAATGAAGGGCGGTGGTAATAGCACTGTGGATCTGTTTGTCCGGTATGCAAATTGGTGCGGGTCCAGAGCAGGGGGGAGGCAGGTTCTGATGTGTTTTTGAACCAGTTTTTCAAAACACTTGGTAATGACAGGAGTGAGTGCTACTGGGCGGAAGTCATTTAGGCTGATTGTGGGTGATTTTTTGGGAACTGGGATGATGGTGGCTGATTTCAAACAGGCTGGGATGATGGCTTGTTCCAGTGACAGGTTGAACGCGTTTTAGGGCGCGTTTGATCATTAAACCACGGAACGAGTCCTTTATCTTTAACCCTTTTTAGTTTAAGTGGAGCGACACTGTCTAAGGTTGCAGAAAACACGTGTTTAAGGTATTCCGCTGTGTTTTCAAGTTCATCGGGTCCTGATACTGGTTTAATGTTTAATTCGGGTAAATGTTGTAGGAATGACACAGCAGTATGATTGTACGCTTCATATCATATTGCGGTTTAATGAGTGGATCAATATCAATTTCTAAATCATAGGTTATCAAATAGTGATCGGAGATGACCTCACATAGTGGAACAATAGTTAAATTATTAATGTTAATACCATGTGATAAAACTAAGTCTAATGTATGTTTACAGCGATGTGTTTTACCAACTACACTTTGAGTAATGCCCATGGAATCTAGGATGGAGTCAAAGGCTAATTTAAACGAGTCTAGTGGGTTTTCAAAGTGAACATTGAAGTCACCGACTATTAAGGCCTTGTCGGATGAGATTACTATGTTAGAGAGAAATTCACCAAATTCTTTAATAAACACTGTATATGGGCCGGGAGGGCGGTATATGGTAATAAGTTGCATTAGATTGGATTTATTCTTCAATGCAGATGAGCTGCTTATGTTGAGTACAAGAGCTTCAAAGGATTTTGACTCATACTTATTATTAAGTGTTACTTTTATGTTTTCTTTATAGATCGTAGCCACTCCACCTCCTCGTCCACTAAGACATGGTTTATGAGCATAAGTATAACCAGGTGGAGAGGCATCATTTAATGCTAGGTATTCAGTGGCCCTAATCCAGGTCTCTGTGAGACAAAAGACATTTAGGAAGTTATCAGTTATTATTTCTTGAACTAGAGCTGATTTTGATGAAAGTGACCTAATGTTTAATATAGGGCTGTATCCAACAAATTTTCATAGTCGAATCTGATTCGTCAGATTTTCCCTATTGTCGACAGATAGTCGAATCCGTTAAAATTTAACCACAAGATGGCGCTATAAGCGTGGTTTTATAAAAAAGATTTTTTTTTATATTTTACTTGTTTTTCTAGAGCACCGTAAATGGGATCCCAGTTCTGGACTTTTTTCCACTTCAAAGGAAAAACCTAAAAAAAACTAAAAACCTAAAAATTAGGATGATTTTATTTGACAAAAGGCTATATATATAACGAAAACAAAGACATTTCATGTAAAAACTAATGCTTCGCAGCAGCCATGGTCAAAATGGTACATTCGACTATGAGGTTCATAGTCGACTACGGTTCTCCGAATCGAATCGTCGAATCAGCGAATATTGCAGCTCACCCCTAGTTTAATAACCCAAGTTTTAACTTAAAAGTGTTTCTTACATTACTTGAGGTTGTATTATTATTAATTGATATTAATTGATAAGTTGATATTAATGAGATTTTTTTGACACACTTTTTGGACTCTTTTTGTTTTTTGCTCACTGCGATACTTGATAACTGTCTTAATGGTATGGAACCTAGTTATTGTGGGTGACGACTCCTGGCAGTTCGCAGGCAGTTGGTTAGGCCATTCTGTCTGCTACCTGGCCTTGGCTCTAAATTGTCAATTTTTATTCCTATCTGAAGAAAAAACCCTATCGGCTATGTTATGTGACATGAGAGCAGCACCCTCCCGGGAAGGATGGATGCCGTCCAATTTCAAAAGGCCAGGCCTTCCCTCAAAAGTAGACCAATTAGCAATAAAGGTAATGTTGTTTTCTGAGCACCACTTAGACATCCAGCAACGCAGCGACCATAACCTGCTGTAGGTTTCACCGCCACGCCTAATTGGTAGGGGACCAGAGACAACTACTTCATCAGACATCATTGCAGCGGTTCCACACACCTCTTTAACATTAGCCTTAGTAATCTCTGACTGCTTGAGACGAACGTCATTAGTGCCAACGTGGATAACTATTCTAGAGAATGAGCGTTTAGCATTAGCCAGCAATTTGAGGTTCGCCCTGATGTCCGGAGCCCTGGCCCCCGGGATGCACCGGACTATGGTTGCTGGGGTCTCTAAGGGGGTAGCAATTCGCACGTGTCTGAGCTGGGAGTCGCCAATAACCAGAGCACATTTAGCAACCGGTCTCTCAGTGGGTGTCACTGAGTGGGGAAAACCGATTGGACACGTGGATCCTAGAAGAGTGATGCTCAGTTCTACGTGTACGTCGTCTGGTCGTCACCCACTCCCCCTGCTGCGAGGGCTCTAAAGCCGGAGATTTAGGACCTGATCCTGTGGCATTCGGGCTGGCTAAACTGGTCCCTGACACATCTTCTCTAACATGACCCTGTTCTAAAACCCGAATGCGCTCTTCTTGCACTGAAATCTTCTCCGTCAGACTAAGGACTAGGCTACACATCTCACAGGCTGAATTATCAGTAATGACGGAGGAAGACTGTCTATACATACTGCACTGAGTCGGCGGCGGGTGGACCTGGTGCTTGGACTCGGCGATGGGCGGCTCCTGGTGCTCGGGCTCGGCGGCCGACAGCCTCTGGCGCTCGGACTCGGCGACGGGCAGCCCCTGGTGCCCGGGCTCGTCAGCGGACAGTCCCTGGTGCTCGGACTCGGCAGCGGGCGGTCCCTGGTGCTCAGACTTGGCAGCGGGCGGCCCCTGTTACTCCGGTTCGACGGAGGGCGACCCCTTGTTCTCGGAAACTCTCCAGATAGTACGACACGTCTTTCTGTTAGACTTGCTCATCTTCCCCGGAGATCGGCTGCGCGGAGTCAATGCGCACGCCGATTGCGCCTGAAAGCGTCCACCGGGAATCGGCTGCGCAAAGAAAATGCGCTCGTCGGTTCGTCGGAAAGACGCTCCCATGGATATAAGCCTGCGCGGGAGTAATGCGCAGCGACAAACCGTCTTTAATCGTGGAAGGAGAGTTCGGAGACACCGGGACATAAAAACAAAAAGGAGCTTATTAATTAAAAGGTAGAGGGACACCAACAGAAAGGGAAACAAACAAACGAGACTAACCGGAACTAATAACAACAAAGACCTGCACCGGGGAAGGGGAACACGGAAACTAAATACAAAAACACCCGGTCACGTGCACAAAAATAAACCAATCACCCAATGGAGACAGTGAGTACTCAAATGAGGGACAGGTGCCCCAGGCACATGTGACACCCTCAGTTTTATAAGAATGTATTTTGTATTCTGTATTTTCTAATCTATCCAGTAAGATGTAATGTTCTATAGTGTCAAAGGCTGCACTAAGGTCTAATAAGACAAGGAAAGAGATTCTGTTATTATCAGAGGACAGTAATAAGTCATTAACTACTTTAACTAGGGCTGTCTCAGTTCTATGTGTTAAGAACCTGTACTTCCATGTCACTCCTGGCAGCCTTAATAAACCCGTTGTTTCCTCCACTCCAGCGCCAGAGAATTGGTTTTCCAAGCCACGCTGTGGTTACCATTCCCAGGTCCTCGTACAATTAGAACGCCGGCGAAAATCCACGCCCCCCTTCGTGGAGAGGCGTGGTGAAAGAGAGCTAGTAGACGTGTGAGACGCAGGTCTTACATCACCTCCCCCCCCCCCCCGACGACCCGTAGCCTAATGCCGTAATGAGTTATGTGCGATCTTTGCCCAGGGTTTTCCAAAAATGCCCTAAAAAAGCCGCGGAGGTAAACTGCGTGCCGCGATCGGACAAAATGTCCTCCGGAGTGCCAAACGGCATGAAAATACGGCGAAAAAGCAATTCCGCCATATAGAACGCTGACGGGAGGCCCCTAAGGGGTATAAATTTGACCGACCGAGAAAAACAATCGCTCATGGTTAAAATAGTGTTCAGCCTCTCTGATGGGGGGCGATCAGTTATGAGGTCCACGGCCACATGAGACCATGTCTGACCCCCAATGGCCAACAGAACCAGCTTGCCCACGGGTAGGGATTTGGGCGTCTTGCACGCAGCGTAGTCCGGTGTAACATCCTCATATAGGCGTGATAGCGCATCCGCGGCTGCATTGGAGCTACCTGGTCTGAACGAGATGACAAAATTAAAGCTGTTAAAGAATAAGAGCAGCACGCCTGACATGAGTTTAACCAACGGGCCCCTTTTAAATACTGTAGGTTTTTATGGTCCGTGATTACGGAAAACATTGTGGCGGTGTCAATGAGCCAGTGCCTCCACTACTCAAGGGATAATTTCACAGCTAACAGCTCCTGATCCCCAATGGCATAATTGCGTTCTGCCACCGAGAGTTTGCGCGAAAAAAAAAGCAACCGGTCAAAGCAGAGATCGGCTACTGGTGGGTTGGGACAGTACCCCAAAGACTCCGTGTGAAGAAGCATCCACCTCCACCACAAACGATTTGTCGGTATCTGGAAATGCTAACACCGGGGCAAACGAAAAGCTGCGTTTGAGGCTAGCGAATGCCCAGTCTGCCTCTGGTGTCTGGTGTGATTAAATTTTTGAGTCGTCCCTTAAGCAGCGAAGTAATGGGTAGTACGATGGAACTAAATGAATGAATGAATTTGCGGTAGAATTTGGCAAAACCCAGAAAGCACTGTACCTCACGAATGGTGGTGGGGACTGGCTAATATAAATAGATATAAATATAACATAAACTGTCCAAAATAGCCCGGACCTTCCCCATGTCCATAGCTATGCCCCCAGGCAACAGGTCGAATCCCAAAAAGGAGATATTCTCCCAAAAATATTTGCATTTCTATGGCTTAATAAACAACTCCAACAAACGGCTCAGCACCATACGTACATGATGGCGGTGGGTGTCAAGATCGACCAAATAGATAAGGATATCGTTAATATAAACAATGACTCTTCTAAAAAATCACAAAGAATATCATTAATGAATGCCTGAATGCAGTTTGCAGGAGCGTTGGAGAGGCAGAAGGGCATCACAAGGTACTCATAATGCCCTACGGTCATTACAAACGCAGTCTTACACTCATCACCC
>JAFMOC010001118.1:0-68306 GCA_019802505.1 Corydoras sp. C115 | reverse complement strand
GAGCAAAAACTGACTGTTTCACTAACAATAAAATACCCCTCTAGGGGGCCAAATTAAAAAACCAAATTTTTAAAAAAAACTTTTTATTTTTCCTGTTTCTATTTAATTTTGCTTTTAATTTAAAAATAATGTTTTGTTTTTTTCGCGCTTTGCCCCAATGTGAAGGCCCATAGGTGTGTTTTATTGTCAATAATGTCAGGTTTGGACACAGGGGCCCGAAAAGGGAAAAAGGGGAAAAAATTAGCACAAAGGGTTAAGGAAAAAAAGGGTTTAAAGGAAAAATTCAAAAAGGTTTCCTTTGGGGAAAATTAACAATTTTTTTGTCCACAATATAAAGCCCCTGTAAAATTTTTTTTATTTAAATTTTTTAACTTGAATTGAGAGGGAGAGATGGAGAAGAGAGAGCTCCCATACCCTCAACTTTTTTACAATGAGTGAAAAATTTAAATCGAGGTTTTTTTTGGAAACATGACGAATGCGTGAGCCCTTTGTCATGCCCTCGCCCAGAGATAAAAAAAATTAAAAAAGGGGTTGAAAAATATTTTTAATATTAAATTTTAATTTTTTAAAAAAGGAAAACTATTTTGGTGTAATATAGTTAAAAAAAAACTGAAGTATGTTTTTTTTTTTAATTTTAATTTTTTAAAAGATTTGCGGGAATTCAAAATTCACCCTGACTGTAAAGTCAGTTTTTTTATTTTCCCAAAATTAAAGGCTAATGCCTATGGTAACTTTTTTTTAAAATATTTTAAATTATTTTTAATTGAGGGATTTTTTTTAGGGAAAAAAAAACCCAAGGCAGCTCAGGGGAACCCTAACACTGCTCTTTTTAAATTTTTGGGTGCAATGTTTATTTTTTGGGGAAATTATAAAATGTTTGAAAAAAGCTTTGATACGGGAAAAGGAACCTAAAAGTATTTTTTTAAATAAATTTTCCCTTTGGGTTTTTAACCATCAAGGGGGGGGCACGACAGACCGGTGGCTTAGGGGTTTTAGCACTTTCCCCCTTTTCTGAGCACGAGGATTCCGGGTTGGAACCCCCTTTCTGGGTGGATTTTCCCCTTTTTCCCCCCATGCCCTGCGTGGGTTTCCGGGGGGTTCTCGGGTTTTTTCCTCCCACGTCCAAAAACTTTGGATAAAGTAATGAGTTCCCAAATTCCCCAATTGTGTCTGTTTTTGGGGGTGATTTGGGGGTTTTGGTGCCCACGATAGGTTGGCACCCTGCCTGGGTGTGCCCCTGCCCAGCCCCAAAAAGGGTTTTTTCCCCTGGATGGGCATGGGGGAATGAGGATAAAAACCCGGAAGATAATGAATAAAATAAATGAAGGTTTACAAAATTTTTTCATTTGTCAATCACATCATTTAAAAAAATTTTTTAAAGGCTTTTCCCTAAAGAGCCTTTAAAAAATCTTTTTGTTTTTTATCTTTCTTATTCTTTCCCTTCTTTAAATTTTCCGCTTTATCCTATACTAGGGTCGCGGGGGGGCCCCCCCAATCCCCATCCAGGGGGAAACTTTTTGGGGTTTTCCACATTCCCACTACAGATCGGGCAGAGGAGACTGAATTTTAAAACCTGTCAGTGTGTAAATTGGTTGCAGTAATTATTATGCCGGGTGGGGCTCTACAATACAAGTTTTTTACATCACAGACTAAACTTACCACAAATAAAAAGAACCTTGTAGTGCCCCCTTAAAATGTATTTTACCCCTTTTCCAGGTTTTTAAGACTAATTTTCAGGTTTCATTTCTATAGTTTGTAATTTGGAAAATGTGTTTAAAAGTTTTTCGTAAACCTTAACCATGAAAAGGGAATCAAGATACTCTCTTTTGAGAAATAAATCGAAAGGAGTGATAAATTTAAATTTCATCTGCTTTATTTAAATTGAAAATTTTCCCTTTTTTTTTGTTTTTAGCAAAATGGGGGGAAAGAGTTTTTTCCCGGGAGTGGTTATGATATTCACAGTTTAAAACAGGAAAACATCTTTTTTTGATCATTTGTTATTTTTTTTTATTATTGTATTAAGCTCTTGCTATTATTTTGTTAACCAAAAACAAACCCCCCAAAGTTTGGTAAAAATGTAGTATTTTAAAGAAAATTGCGGGTTTCCTTAATTTTTAAAGGGAAAATTTTAAATTCAAAAGGGTTTAAAACATCAAAAACTCTTAATCTCTTCTTTTTTTTCTTTTAAACAGCCCCCATTCTCACCCATCCTTTAATTCCCGTTTTTATCCTCTTTTGGGTCGCTTTGGGGGTTTTCCCCTTTCCGGGGGAAAAATTTTTGGAGGGCGGGGCAAACTTTTTCCCCCCCGAAATTTTTTTTTTTTTTACATTTTTTTTCTAATAAGAGCTCCTTTTAAACTAATTCATTCTTTTTTTTGTGTTTTTCTTTGGGGGAAAGAAAACTTGTGTCTTTTTTGTAAAACAAACTTGAACCCGGGGAAAACCCCCTCCATTCAGAATGGGATTTCGAACCAGGAATCCCTACACTGAGAGGTGAATTCCTAACCCCCCAAAGCCACCTTTCATCTCATCATTTTCCTTTTAAAACCCAAAAAATAGGGACTAGGGGGGTTCCCCATGCCCCTTTAGGGGGGAATGTTTCGGTCTGGGCGATACCCCCTTTGGGGACTTTTTTTTTCCCAGTTCAATTCCACATGCTGCACCCTTTCTTTTTTTCTTTACATTTTTGGGTTTTTTTCTTTCCCAGGTACAACTTTAGCAGGAAGAAAAGGAACGAATTTTCTCATAAAAAATTTTCCTTAAAAAAAAAAGCTCGGTGGGACTCAAACCCCCAAACCTTTAAATGCCCAAAAAAAACCCTTTAAAGAAAGTCCTGCCTTCATTGCCCCAAACAGACCCCAACTGTTTTTGAAAAAACATTTTACCAACAATTTTTAAAACTCATTCTTTTTTTTTTTTTTTTTATTTTAAACTTATCATATAAAGGAAAAAAATCCCACCCCTATCTTCCGCTTAAACCCCCTATTGGGTCTTGTGGGGTTCCCCAAGGGGCCACCCGGGGGGGAAAACGTCCCCGGGCGCGGGGCAGATACCCCCCGGAAGGGCCCCCAATCAAATCACTGGGCACACACTCTATATGGGAAAATTTGGGGAAAATTTAAATTGATTTGGCCGGTGGGGGGAAACCCGGGGAAAACCCCGAAAAAAACCCCAAAGGGGACCCCGGGGAAAACATGGAAAATTCCCAAACCATAGGGGGATTCGAACCCGGGAATCCCAAGCGCTAGAGGCGAACATGCTAACCACAAAGGGCCAAACCAAAGGGCCCGCCAAAAGGGGAAACAGTTTTTTCTTAAATTTTTTGGGGTAGTTAAATACTAAAATGTGTTTAGTGTTTTAACACAGATTCTGTCTCCTGACAGGAACTGAAAAAGAACCGAACCCAGTTGAAAAGTGGCGCATATTTCCCCCCTTACAAAAAAAAAAAAACTTCTCTTTTGCCCAAATCTAAGGGTCAATTTTTTTTTCTAATTTAAATTTGTTTTATAACTTCACCAATAATGTTGTTAAATCATTTCCCCATTTTACACCTCTTAAAAAGTGTCCCCCTTTCAGAAATGGGACTTTTTAAAATGACATCGATTTTTCCCTATTTAGTGCAAATTTATACAGTTATAACTAAAAGAAATTTTGCCCTTAGGGTTTCGGGACTCGCTTTCATTTCCAGTTCTCCCCCATTAATTTTTCAATCCATTTTTTTCAGCACTTTCTTAAAGGTTTGGGAAAGATTACCAAATTTTACCAAAGAAGAACAAGTCAGGAGTTAAAGGGGGGAAGCAGCTACATAGAGTATTATCAATTTGAACTTTCCAAATGTTTAAAAATGCCTTGATCGTTCCCATTTTTTATTTTCTTTTTTGTCCCCATGATGGGAAATTTTGCATCTTCAAGAAAAAAAACATTTAATTTCTGAAAGCACTTAAAAAAATGAGCCCCAAAATAGGTTTGTAGGGAGACATTTTAAAATCTTATTTATTTATTCATTTATTTTTAAAATTGTTTTTTGGGCTGGGGAATTTGGTGCAGTTTCCTTTATATTTTTAATTTTAGGATATTATAATAAACACCCCCCATTATAATTTTAGGGTTTTTACAGTAGAAAAACATTAGAAAAAGCCCCAAAAAAGAAAGGGAGCGGGGGAGCTCAGGGTTATTGGGTTTCATCGAAGGGTTTTTTTATTTTTCTTAGGGTCACCCCGGGGGGGGGGGTTCCCCATGCCCATCCCGGAGAGAACGTTTCCGGGGGGGCTGGGCAGGGAATACCCCGAAAAAGGGCGCCCCAAACTTTTGCTGGGGTACCAAATTCCCCCCCCAAAAACACACAATATATGGGGGAATTTGGAGGAAAAAAATTTAACCCGACCCTTTATCCGGTTCCCCTTTGACCGGGGAGAAAATGGAAAAAATCCCCCCAGCTTGGGGTTTTGGGGAAAAAAAAAATAGCAAAAAAAGTCTACAAAAGTGGGATTTGAAACCCACGGCTCAGTTTAAAGACCCGTCCCCGATCCCGTTCCCGAGACCCCCCGGCCCCTCATGGGCTTTCGAGTCAAGAAATTAGCCTGACAAAAATATTAAAAAACAGAGGGCCCGGATCCAAAAACATCCCCTTAGACTACAAAAAAACAGAAGTCCCCCCCCCAAATGGGATTTTAAAACCAGAGCTCTTAAAAAAATTCACCTATCCTGACTGTTATAAATTATCCATCCACCCCCTTATCTTCCGCTTTATCCTATTTTATTAAGGGGGCGGGGGGGTTCCCCATGACCTCCGGGGAGGGCGTTTTGGGGCGCGGGGGAGGATAACCCCGGACGGGGCCAATCATTACTGGGGAAAAACCCCTCCTCACAAAAGACCCTCTATAAAGGGGAAAATTTTAAGGGAAATCAATTCACTTATCCCTGTTTTTTTTTACGTGGGAAAAAACCCGGGGAAACCCCAAAAAACCCACACGGGACATGGTATAACATTGGGAAAATCAGAAGGGGGATTTTAAAACCGGGGAAACCCCAGCCCGAAGGCGAAGTGCTAAAAACCCCTAAGCCAAACCCTGCCACCCTTAAATTTTAAAAAAAATTAAAAAAAAAAAATTTTTTGAACATTTTAAATTTAACCCCCAGGGTTTTTTAAAGCTGCTCTGAGACAAAAGTTTTAAACATGTTCTGGGTGGGGTGGTAACTTCTGAAACGTTAATGACACTGTGATGATGGGTGTGCTTCACCTCAATCTAAGGGCCCGAATTTTTTTTCTGCCCGTCGCTTCATAAAATTTTTTGGGCCCTTTAAATTTTTGACGCTATGTCCAAAGGTTTTTTTTCTGCGGACGTCCTTGCCCTTTTTTTTGCCCATTTTTGGGGCCCTTAAAGGCTGGTTTTGCCCCTCTTTTTATCAACTTTAAAGGTTCAAATCCGGGTTGGAGGAGAAGTTTTTTGGGGTTAAAAGAAAAAAAAAAAAAAAGCAGACATTAATAGCAAAAATTTCCTCTTGAACATTTACAGAAACCTGGCTTTTGGGGGAGCCAAGTTTGGGTTGTTCTCTGGGATGTTTGGGTATCAACCAAAGGTTTTATACTTTCAGTTCCCAAAAAAAAAAACTGTAGCTAAAATATTTCCGCTTTGGTGAATATTTTTGAAATTCCATTTATAAATTTTTGGGGTTTTAAAATTGTATTATAGCTGCAAAGCATGAACTTTCAAGCTGGTTTGGGTTTTGGATTTTTTATGTGGGAAAATTTTTAAAAGGTCAAAGAATTTAAAATTTTTACATTGTAATTTTTTAAACGGTTTTTACTAAACATTATATTTTTACGTATTTTTTCAATATTTTTTATTTATAATTTTTCATTATTATTTTTTTTGTGCATAAACATTTTATCCACAAACCCCACTCTATAGTGGTCATTTCATTCATTCATTCATTATCCCCCCGCTTTCCCCTTTTTAGGGTCGCCGGGGGGGGTTTCCCCATGCCCATCCGGGGAGAACGTCTCGGGCAGATAAAACCCAGGACAGGGGGCCCCCTCCATCGCTGGGGACACACTCACTCCCCCGACACCCTCTTTAAAGGGCAATTTTTGGGGAATTAAATTAAATTGATCCAGATTTTGGACCGGGGAAAGGGAAAACCCGGGGAAAACCCCGAGGAAACCCCAACGGGACACGGGGAGGAACATTCTCCACCCAGATGGGGATTTAAAACCCGGGGAATCCTACGCTTTTGGGGGCGAAAATGTTAACCCCCTAAGCCACCGTGCCGCCCCGCTGGGAATTTTTAAAGGGGCCTTAAAGTTTTTTAAATGACAATGTAATTAAAAAAAAAAAGTCTGCTGGCAGTGGTGGGGTTTTAAAACCCCCGCCCCCGAGGAGACTGGGCCTAAATTTCCCGGGCCCTTTGACCACTCGGCCACAATACCTTTTTTGCAAAGAAAAATTTGGGGCAACTAAAATTTTTTAAACAGGTAATTCAATCCAAACCCAAATTTTGGGGGGAAATAAAAAACAGGTTTATAATTTCCACATGAAAAAAAAAACATTCATGTGACAAAAAATTCCCTCAAAACCAGTTAAAAATCCAGCTATTTATGGGAAAACATTTTGATTTAGCTTCTTTTGTACTGTACCCTAACAAAAAACACAGCTATATAAAAAAACGGTTTCGGTTTTTGATTATATAAGTTAAACCCTTGGAAAAGTCCCTCCCTTTTTTAAAGGGAAAATGCCAAAAGATTCTATTTTGGGAGCGGTCAAATTTCAAACAAAACACCCCCCGAAATGGGAGGAGCCAATAACCTAGCACCCTTTGACCATACCGTCCTCCTTTTTGTTTAGACCTATCAGAGTTAGACAGGAACAAAAAGTTTTCTTTACATAGTAGGGCCGGGTTGGGGAAAAAAATTGGAAAAATTAAAATTTTTGGGCTTTTGAAAAAAAAATCAATTGCTTTTTTTTTTTTACTGGTTTACTTAAAAAGTTGAAAAGAAAAAATTTAGATAAAAAAGGTGAGAATTTATTTCTTTTTGAAGCCCTTTAAAACACTTGTCTTTAAACCTATAGCTCAAACTGATCACCCCATGTGAGAGGGACTATTTTTTTCTCCCTTTTTTGCTTTAACAGGTATTTGTGGACGGGGCGGCCAAGGGGGCTTGGGGCCCAGGTTTTCCCGACCTTTGGGAGGCGTGGGGTTTAAATTTTTCCCTGCTGACCTTTAAAAGGGTCTTGCATGTTCCTTTAAAAAAGGGTGGGAAAATTTGGATTGGCCCCTTTTGCACCTTATTTTATTTTCCAATTCTGTTTTGATGATATTTTCCCGATTAAAAAAAGTCTTCACAATTTGCTGCTACGTGGCGGGGCCCATTATAAAACCCGGGGGTTTAGGCTACAGGGCCCCTTTGGAGGCGTGAATTTAAATTTACCCTGCAACCAAACAAACCCTTTTTTTAAAGTAAAATCCATAAACGGGTTTTTTTGTAAATTAACATTTATTCCATTTTAATGTCCTTTTGAACAAAAAATTTGGTGATGTATAGAGCCCCAGAGATGAAAAGGGTTCGAAATTATTTTTCTTTTGAACCCTGAAAATTTTTTGTCTGTCACACTGTCTCACCCCACCTCACCTTTTTCAGAACACTATTTGTCCCTTTTTAAAAGGTAATAAAAAAGGAGCGGGCCCAGCGTTTTAAGGCGCTGGATTAAGGCTCCCGTCTCTTCCGGGGGGCGTGGGTTCAAATCCCCCGCGCCAAATTTTAAAGCTTTTTGCTTTAAAATTTCCCTTTTAAAAAGTTTTAAAGGGTTTTAAAACCCAACAAAAAAAAACGAAATCATTTTTTATGTCATAATGTCCATCGGGGAATCCAGTACTTACTAATTTGGGTTTTTTCCCGAAGGCAGAAAATGGTGATGTATAAAAGACTTTAAAAGGAAAATTTTTAAATAAAAAATGTTAACCACACAAAAAAAAAATGATTTTACCATCTGGTCTTCAGCAGAATTTAAATATTTTTTAAAAAAATTTACCAGTTTTAACTTTTTAGGAAAATATGATTTTAATTTATTTTTCATAAAGAACTTCCTTTAAAAAACCAACCCCTGGTGGAAAATCCAAACCCCCAAAATTTGAATGCACATTTCCTTAGAATTCCAATTTTGCTAAACCCTTGCCCCCCAGAGCCAACTGGTGAAAAAAAATATACCAAAGAAAGTTTTTTCATTTTTTTTTCCCTATTTTTTTTTTTTAATTTTAAAAAATTTTCATATAGGGGGGGGCACGGTGGCTTGTGGTTAAACACGTACTCCCCTCAGCACAGGGTTCCCCCTTCAAATCCCCATCTGGGGGGGAGTTTCCATGTTCCCCCCGGGGGTCCGCGGGGAGTTTTCCCCCGGGTTTTTCCGGTTTTTTCCCACAGGTTTCCCAAAAAACATGGATCAATCAATTTTAGTGTTCCCCCAAATTCCCCCCCTATAGATCTGTCTGTTTTTGTGAGTGGTGCCCCCCGTGATGGGTTGGGCCCCGTCCTATGTGATCTCCCCCGCGCCCGAAACGTTTTTCCCCCGGTGGGCTGGGGAAACCCCCCGGGGACCCTAATAGCGGGAAAAAATGGGTGAAGGAAAAATTATCATTAAATTGGGAAAATAATTTATCCATTATCTTTCCCCTTTTAATCCCCTATTAAAGGGGGCCCCCGGGGTTTTCCCCCTGTCCATTTCCCGGGGAGAAAAGGTTTTCGGGGGGGTGGGGAGATACACCCAGGGGCAGGGCGCCAACTATCCTGGGCCAAAAACTCCCTCAAAGGGGGAAATTTTGGGGAATTTAAAAATTTGTTATTAAAATTTTTGTCTGGGTCTCCGCCCTTCCCAAACCCCCCCTTTTTCTCCCCGTCACGAATTGAAATCTGCAAAATTCCCTTCCCTTTCCCTAACCCCAAATACTTGCCCCCCTTTATTTTTAAACCCTCCCACCTTTTTTCAGTCCATTGCCTCCTCCATCACCCCCGCTCTCAACACATCATTAAAATCCTCTATTTCCCTCTGAGACTTTTTAAATTGTTTCAAAAAAAGGCCCCTGTCAAAACCCCCACTCAAAAAACCTACGCTCAAACCCAAATTTTTGGGCGAGAGCTACAGACCTGTTTCTCTTTTACCTTTCCTGTCTAAAACACTTGAACGGGTGGTATCCACACAGGTCTCCAAATTTCTTAATCAGAATAATCTCCTTGATCCTTTTTTTTTTTTTTAGATGTGGTCACTCCACGGAGACAGCATTGCTCTCTGTAATTGACTCACTTAAATCTGCCAAAGCCAAATCTCAATCCTCAGATTCTACTGTCCACTCTATCTGAATTAGGCTTTTCTTGCACGACACTTGAATGGATTTGATCCTATCTCATAGGAAGGACCTTCAAAGTGTCATGGAATGGGGAGATCTCTAACTCTCACCAAGTACGCACGGGTGTGCCTCAGGGCTCTGTACTGGTCTCTCCTCTTCTCACTTTACATGACATCACTGAGCACAGTCATCCAGGCGCATGGTTTTCTTACCACTGCTATGCTGATGACACTCAACTTCATCTGTCTTTTGCCCTGATGACACCACCATCTCAAATCGGGTATCTGCCTGCCTCACCGACATATCTGTCTGGATGAAGGCCCGTCATCTCAAATTAAACTTAGAAAAAAACAGAGCTTCTCATTATCCCAGCTAAACCCTCAATCCATCACAACCTGACCTTCCAATTGATTATTGTAATGCGCTACTTGCCGGTATCCCAGCTCCACAATCAGACCTCTTCAACTAATTCAAAACTCTGCAGCCCGACTTGTGTTTAACCAGCCAAGCGAACTCATGTCACTCCATTACTCATTTCCCTCCATTGGCTTCCTGTAGCTGCTCGCATTCAGTACAAGTCACTGACTCTGGCATACAGAACCATTTCTGGATCTTCCCCCTCTACCTTCACTCTATCTTTTCAAAATACACTCCGACTCGTTCACTTTGCTCCAGTGATGATTGCCGCCTGGTGATTCTACCTCACCGAGGAGCTAGATTCTCACTCCGTGCGTTCACCACTGCAAAATGGTTGGAACGATCTTCCAACTCTGTCCGTAAGGCAGAATCACTAAACAGTTTTAAGAAACTGCTAAAACGCATCTCTTTAACAAATACCTGTTGTAGAAAAAAAAAAAAAAAAAAGGGGCGCAGCATCCGAATAACAATCAGGTTTGATGAATTTACAGTATAGTTGGTTTTCTCCATGGCTTCTGACTTGTGGTGTTCTCATTTGTAAGACGCTTTAGATAAAAGCATCTGCTAAATGACTAAATGTAAATGTAAATATAACATTTGTAATTCCACATGCTGCATCTTCTTTATTCTCTCTTGCATGTTTTGTTTTCTTACCAGTGTAACTTCTAGCAGGAAGATTTTTGAACAAAATGATTTCAAAAAAATTTTCCCTTTTAAAAAAACCCCAATTTTGGTTTGGGCTCAAACCCAAAAACCTTTGAAGGGCCACAATATTTTAGAAGTCCAATGCACTACCTTTTCCACCACAGACCCAAAATTTTGGGGGTTTGGGCCCCCAGGGACCCTAATAGAGGAAAAAAAGATAATGGAGGATGGAAAAGTGTTATACAAAAACTCTTCATTTTCACCCGATCAAAAATTACCCAATTTCTTTTTAATTCATCAAATTTATAATTAGGAATTTTTAGAAACAACTGTTCTTTTTATCAAAACAGCAGGGTTTGGTTACCCAACAGTTGCCTCTAAGTGGGGGGTTTTTGGTTAAAAAACCCCAAAGTCTGGGGGATTTTCCGTTTTCCCCCCAGTGCCAGGCTTTCCCCCCCAGGTTTTTCCCATTTTTCTCCCACTTCCAAAAACATGGTTTAAAGGGAAATGGGAATGCAAAAAATTTGCCCCTATGGAATTTGTTTGTAAGTGAGAGTTTCTCGGGCCCCGGGGGAGGGGCATGGAACCCCCCCCCCCCCCTGCGACCCTAGTAGGGGGAAATAATGGATGGGGTCTTTTTTATATCGAAAATAATTCCCTTAGTAATAAAAGTTTAGTAGTTTTTATTTTTGTTTTAAGGGACCAACATACAAAATACTTTTTCTGATTTTTGTACCAAAAATATTTAAATTTTGGGAAAGGGCATTAAAATGGAATATCAAAGTCCCTAGATCAACCCCTGGGTTTAAGGGCAAAATCTTGACATTTTTGTCTGGGCCCCTCCCTAATTCAAAATTGAAAAAAACAATTAATCCCTATTTTAGATAAAAAAAAATTTAAAAAAGAACAAGATCATTTAAAATTGAAAAAAAAAACATTTTTCAAAAGCTTCCCCGGGCCCCGGATTCAAAACCGGGGGTTGCTCCCCCCCACAGCACGGGACTACTAAACACTATATGATCACGGCTTTCCCAAATTTCCCCCTGCAAAGCACTTCATAGAACCCTTTTGGGGAAAGAACCCTGCAGATTTCTGGTGACCACGAGTAAAATTTTCTAAAAACCATAGAAAGGGGATGGAATTTGTTTTAATGGGGTTTTGGGAGGTTTTGGGAAGTATGGCAAAACTAAAAAACTGAGGTTTGATAAAAATGCAGGTGTTCCAACTTTTCCCAAAATTTTTACTTGGTGAAATTCAGGGGTTTTTTTAAAAAAAGCAACATAAAAAAAAAATTTTCCCCAACCGGGAGTTTGAACCCGGGCCCCCTTTTGGGTAAAAAACCCGGGAATCCTAAGGGGCTAAAAATTAAGAAAACCGCGGGAATTAAAGTTAAAAAAATTTGATGGAGATGGGGGGGTTTGAACCCAAAAACCTCTTACATGCGAAGCAAGGCGCTCAAACCACGGGAGCTAAAACCCCCATGTCCCGCCAACCCCATCTTCCGCTTTTTCCTATTTAGGGTGCGGGGGTTTCCCACGCCCATCCAGGGGAGAACTTTTTCCCGGGGAAGAAAACACCCAAGACAGGGGCCAACCCAAATCGTGGCACACACAAACCCAGACCGAACACATACACCCCTTAAGGGGGGAATTTAGAGAACTAAATTGATTTAAACCCATTTTTTTGGACTGTGGGAAAAAAAAGGGGGAAAAAACCCCCACAGGGGAACGGGGGGAAGAACAGGGAAACCCCCACCCAGAGGGGTTTCAAACCCGGGGAAATCCCTAGTGCCGAGAGGCGGACGGGCTAAACCACTAAGCCACCGTCCCGCCTCCTAATCTTTGCCCCTGTAAATCGGGAATTTTTTGGGAAGTTAAAAATTCTAAAATCGCGGTGAGCACGGGTTTAATTTCCACATTTAGAAAATTTGAAATTTAAAAAACGGGAAAATTCATAGCGCCGGGATTTTAAATATCAGGGAATTTTTAAAGGTTTTTTCACTTTAAAACCGTTGGACTGGGAAACCCCAAAAAGCCCCCCATTTCTTCTACATTTTAATGTAACTCTAAATTTTCGGGATTGGGGTTTAAAAAAAAAAAACCTTCCCTTCTTTAAAAGATGTTTTTAAACACAGTATAATACAGTACAGTATTAAAAAAAAACTTTTCAGTCAAATTTTGTCTCTTTCCCTTTTTTGATTTTTTTGCGGGCATTGCGTTCTTTGGCCCTTTTTAAAAAAAGCAAGGGAAAAATAAAATTTTTTCCCATCCCGGGAGTTAAAAACCGGGGGGGGCCCCCCCCCGGCCTGGGTAAAAAACAAAAACCCGTTTAGACCAATGGGAACAAGGTGCTTTTTAAAAATTTGTTTTTAATAGAGCGAATTTTTTTGAGGTTACTTTTTGGAAAAAAAGATATGGGTTCATTAAGCCACCAGCCCCCAAACCATGAACACACGGGCTGTTTGTTTAAAAAAACTGAATGTTGTTTTTACATTCTGAATTAAAACAAAAAAACCCAATATAACTTTTCTAATAAACAGCAATTACCCCCTATAAAAAAAAGCCCAAATTTGACAAGTATTCTCAGCAAAAATTTTACCCAAAACCAGGCATTTTGCAAAAAGAACCGGGGGTGATCTCAGTAGCCCGTTTGGTTCTCCGAAAATTTTAGAACGGGGATTTTAACAATATTTATACCAAAAAACTTAAAAAGCATTTGATGTTTTGAAAATAATGAAGCTGATCCTAATAAAATTGTGAAAAAGTTTTCAGGGACAGAATCAAAAAACTATAACAATAATATCAAAAAAAAAATTAAAAAACACTGTATTAAAGAGTTTTTGAAATTTTTAAAAATTTAAGTGTAGTTCATCTCTCCCCTTTCCATCATTTTTGGGCTGAATTACCACAGCTTTAAAAAACAGTCTAGGTTATCATAGAGTTTTAATTTGTGCCCGCAGGCCCCAAAAACGAAATTTTAAAAAAAAGAAAATAGATGAAAAAAACTAGGGGTGAGCTGCAAAATTCGCTGATTTCAAAGATTCGATTCGGAAAAACCTGTGGACTAGGGAACCTCATAGGGGTCCATGGTGCTGCTTAAGATTTTTTTTTACATAAAAATGTTTTTGGGTTTTCGTTTTTAATATAGCCTTTGTCAAATAAATCATCATAATTTTAAAAAAAAAAAGGGAAAAAAAAAAAAAAAAAAATTTTTTTCTTTTTTAGAAAAACAGTAAAATATAAAAAAAATCTTTTTAAAAAACTATGCTTTTTAGCGCCATTTTGTGGTGAAATTTTAACGATTCGACTTTAGTCGGACTAAGGGAAAATCTGACAAAATCAGATTGGGATTACAAAAAATTTTGTATTGAAACACCCCAAATAAAACCCTTCGGGAATCAGAATAAAGTTCAAAACCTTCTGAGGGGAGATGCGGGGATTAAAACCCAGAAACCTTTACAGCAAAGGGAAAAGCGCCCCCCGGCCCCAACCGAGCTAAACCCCATGTACCCCAACCCCCATTTTCCCGTTTTGCCCTATATTGGGGTCGCGGGGAGGTTCTCCGCCCATCCAGGGGAAAAATTTTTTTGGGGAAGATACCCCCAAAGGAAAAGGGGCCCCCAATCTATCTTTTGGGCCCACAAAACTCACACAGAAAACCCCACACATACACACACTTTATGGGGAATTTAGGAACCAATGATTTGAACCATTTTTTTGGACTGGGGGAGAAACGGGGGAAACCCCCCCGGGACACGGGGGGGGAACAGGGAAAAACTCCCCCCGAGGGGGATTAAAAACCGGGAATCCCTAGTGTGAGAGGCGGACGTGCTGACCACTAAGCCCCGGCCCCCTCCATAATCATCTGTCCTGTAAATCAGAATTAATTTAAGGGAAAAATAATTCTAAATCGCGGTGAGCACTTTTTAATTTCCATTTTTTGGATAATTGTAATAAAACAGGGAAAATGATAGCGCTGCGATGTTAAATATCAGGGGAATTTATTAAAGGTTTTTTTCCAGTAACCTTTTGGACGTGAACCCCCAAAACCCTCTTTTTCCTTCTACATTTTAATTTGAAAACTAAATTCTAAATTTCAGGTTACTGAAGGTTTAAAAATTTGTGTTTTGTAAGTGCTTTGTGTTTAAGGGGAAATTTTCGCTTTCGATAACAATGGGGAAAACCTGGCCCCAAAATTCCCCAAGGGCCCTATTTTTCCAGGGAAAAATAGAGCACCGGCATTTGGGGCTGGTGGAAAAAAGGTTAAAGGGCAGCCAAAGCTGTCTCGAGCTCCCCCCCGGGATAAGGGTTTGGAAAACCGGCTTTGTTAAAAACCCCCATAAAAACCCTTTCCAACAAGTTTTTCAGAATAAGAAGAGGGAGGGAGGGTTTTTTTAAAAAAAAATAGTGTCAGGAACGGACTTCGGGGCCTTTCTTGGTGGGACCGGTGTGGTGCTAAAAATCAGAGTCGGATCGCGATCTTGGGTTGTTTTGGCGAAACACTGCGGGGACTGGGTTTTGTCGTAAAAAACCGCTTGATTCGAAAAAACTCTGAAATCTCTGTATTTGTGCTTTTTGACGCCTTAAAAAAGGGTTCTCGGAAAAAATTTCAGATTTCCAACCCAGTTGGTAGCAGGGGATGGTAAAGGGTTTTTTGTTTTGCAGTGCAGTTTAATGGTTTGTTTGTTGTTTTCCAAAACGATAAAACTTACGGGGTACTCACGGGGCCGGGGCAATAAGGTAAGAAGGACCCTTGCTCCTATTTTTTAGCAAAAAAAACCTTTTTTAAGTGGGATGGTGAATAAGGGAAAAGGGGGGAAATTGTAAATTTAAATTTAAATAAAAATTTGGGAATTTGTAATGAAATTAAGTGTATTTTTTAAAATGTTAAAAAGGCCCCTTTTTGTTTTTCCAAGGTTTTGGGGGGTTTTGTGGTTTTGGTGAGGTTTAAATTTTTGTTTTTTAAAAAAATCGTTGAAGCTGGGTTTTACTGAAAGCTATAAAAGGTCAGCCCCAAGGGATTATGAAAACCCGTGGGTTGCTTTACTAAAGGCGAACGGGGGGTAGCTCCCTGGTGTTGTACAGCGGGGGACGAACCCGTCTCGACAAATTGAATGTGCCAGGGGGTTCAAGCCCCCTCGTAGGCAAAATTTACGGGACTGAAGTTCTAAATTTTTAAATTCACAGTGCTAGGAAAAATGTAAATTGGTCAAGGGGTTTGGGGTTTCAAGTCCCAAAAGACCAAAATTAAAATTAAAATTGCTCGTCTAGGAAAATTTAAAATTTGGAAAAGGTTTGTTTGGGGTTCAACCCCCAAAAAAGGGAACCCGTAAATTCAAAAAAATTCCTGGGGGGTTCAAGCCCCAGAGGGGCAGAAATAAAGTTTGTTTAGTAAAAAGAGTTAGGGAGGGGACACGGGTTTGACCGGGGGGAGTAAGAGAAAAAAAAAAAAATATATATAATAGAAGTAAAATTTAAACCCATACACCCAATTTAAAAGCAGCTGCTTTTGGTGGGATATTCTGGGACGCAGAGAGATTTTGGGTTAAAAGGGATTTGGTCCCGGGAGTGTGCGAGGGAGCCGTTTGTTGTTTAAAAGGGGGGGTTTTGACTGCGGTGATGTAAAAAAAGGGGGGGTTTTTGGAGAGAAAAAAGGAAACTAACCCTGGGGAAAAAAACGTAAGAATTTTGGAAAAAATTTTGTGAGAAAATGTTTAAAGAGGGTGTGGTCGGGGCTATACCCCATTGATACGGGGCCCCTGCCTTTGGAAAGGGATGGGGGGGGAAAACTTTTGGGTGTAATCCCAAACGAGAGTGATCTGCGGGAAAACCCCAGGTAAAACGTGCGAGGGGGAAATGGAAGATAGCGGTTAAATCGGGGGGCTAAAAAGGCAGAGAAACGAGCAGATAGGGGTAAGTTTAATTGGGGAAACATGGGGGGTGATTACAGAGACCCAGAGAAAGGGATGTAGAGTCAACTGGTGAAAAAACCCCGGAAGTGAAGCGGGAACCCCAAATTCCTACTCAAAACCCCCCGCCCACTTTACCTCCCCCCACTAGCACCCCCCCCATCAACCAACGGGCCTTCTAGTGTTAATGTTGGCCACCCCTTGTCCCTGTCCTGCCCTCCCCCAAAAGAAAAAACCGTAGAATCACAACCAATTAATGAGTGTAAAAAAATTGTGGGAAACCCCGGGGAAGGGTTGAGAAAAGGAAATAAGTGGTTTTTGGTCGGGGGTCAGTAATGGGGAGGTGTTCGGAAATTGATGCCAAAAAAAACACCTTGGTTGAATTGATACAAAAAGTGGGGCTTTGGAGTCCGAAAATGTTGTAAGGCCCAGGAATGGGGGACACAACAGCACAAGGGGAAGAAATGATTCTACTCGGGGTGGCCGAGGGGACATTTCGCGGGGAGAAGCCCCCGGGGGGAGGGGGGGAGGGCGGGGGATTTGGGGTCCACTCTGGGGTTACCCCCCCCGCCCCAAACCCAAAACCAATGATGATCCCCCATTCACCAGCCCAAAGAAACCAATATTGGGGTTTAAACTGAAAAAAGGGGGGGAAAAATTTTAAAAGAACGAACTGGTCTTTTTTGGGAATTGGTTATAAATTATTTAAGTTATAAAATTTTATTATAATTTAGTTACATAAGTTATGTAAATATATAGTGAAAAATTTATATGGTGTAAATTTTATGGACCCAATTTTTGAAACCCATGGGAATTTTAAAATAAATAAAAATTTAGATTTGGGGACCAAGGCCCAAAAAATTTAGGGCCCAAAAATTTTAAAATTTAAAACTGCTTTAAAAAATTTAAAGGGTTAGAAAAAGTTAAAAGGGTTTTTGGAAATTTTTGCAGTACGATAAGTTAGTTTAATTTGTTTTGGGTTTTGGGGTTTGTGGCCCCCACGTATATGGTTTACTCTGCTAATTCCCGATTTTTCCCGGGCCTGTTTGGGGTTTGTGGGGGGTTTAAGTCTGAGGTATGATGAGAGGGTGAAAAAAACAAAAACCCACCATTCATTTCTACTCCACACCCTTTTAAAGCTTATTCTTAGTAGAAATAATTTTTAGAAGTAAATCAACCAGATCACCGAAAGGGCAAAGGAGTAAATTATTAAATAAATAATAGTTTGGTATTTATGGTGGGGGTAAAATAACATGATAAGTTAAAAAAACCCCTTTTAAATTTAGAATAAAGAAAAGATAAAAGTAAAAATTTAAGCAAAACAAAGATTTAAAAAAAGACAAAAGGTTTTGCTTTAAAAAGTTTTACCCCGTTCAATGGGAGCATGCAGTTTTTGGAGAAACAATTTTTCCTCTGAAAATATCGATGGAGGCTGTGTTTGGGAAAATTTCTGGGGGAAAAGGGGGGGACGTGCTAAACCCGAAAAACAGGGGGGGGTTCTTTTTTGACCCCAGACACCCCCCAGCAGGGGGGGACGTCAAAGGGTTAGAAATTAAATTGTTTCGGGTTTCTCAGGATCAAGAGAGCGATCCACCCGGTCCTTCAGTCTGTCTGATGAGCATTTTTAAAAGAACTCAGCCGAATGAACATGAACTGGGGCCAGCATTAAGGTCACATGTTGCTCATAATAAATAAAAATTTTAATTTTAAATCTATTAGGGTTTTAAAAATGGGGTTTTAAAGGTTAAATAAAAAAAAAACCTAAAAAAATTTGGAATAAAAAAATTGTTTGGGCCCCAATTCTAAATGAAAAAAAGTAATTTAAGGAGGGAAAAAATACAACTCCTTACAACCCCTCTCTGCTCTGCTTTTATCTCTGTTTAAACGTGGTGTGTTGTTTTGTGTGTGTGTTTTGTTTTGTGGGGTTTTTTGGATAAAGGTTCATGAGAAATTTGAAGGGGGGAAAAAGATTATTTTTTGGTTTTTTGCTTTATTGCTGTTTTTTTGAAACGGGTTTTTGCACTATGTCATTTTTGGTAGGGGAAAAGACCCCCTTTCAAAAGGGTGCTTTTTATATACGGGTATAAAAAAGCAGGGTATACGATTATAGTAGTTTTCCCAAACAGGGACGGGATTTTTTGGTACTGTAGTTCTTTCAAATAAAAGGGAACATCTGGTCTTTGATTTCTAAAAAACAACCCAGCATGAAGTATAACCCCCCTAATGATTTCCTCATGCGGGCCATGACACATCATTCAGCGATAGCATTTGTCCCAAAAACCGAAAAAAAAATTGGGGTTTGGGCCCACGTGATGACCGGCCCCTTTAGCATATTAACTGAACAAAGAACCCTGGTTTCCCAAAGCCTTATTATCATAAAAAAGGTTTTAAAAGGGGTTGATGTGAAAATAAAAAGGGCAAACTCTCTCCTCTTTTTGGTTTTAGCTTTTGGGCCAGGTTTTGTTTGTTTGGGCCCCCCCTATGTTTGGGTTTTTTTCCGGGTCAGGCCTGCTGGGTTTAAGGGGGTGACTTGCTTTGCTCAAAAAAAGGGGGGGCTTTTTGGTTCCGGCTTTTTTCCAGCGTTCGCAAAAAAACACGTGGGGTTTGTACCAAAAGGGGGGGGGCTTTCATTTGCTATTAGGGGGAATTTAAAATTAAAAAATTTTTCAGAAATCTTAGTATTTTCGTTTCCCTTAATTAATCTTCAAAATTTAAAAAACTTTTTACTCAAAAACCAAAAAGTTTCCGGTTAACCCTTTAAAAGGCTAAAATTTAAAAAAGGTTAATTTTTTTTCTAACAAAATTTGGTGTATTTAAAGAAGCTATAAGATTGACCTTGAGGATTTTTAGATATATCCACATTTTAAATTTTACCCTTTCGCCCAGTTTATTAAAAAAGGCCTCTGACAGAATTAAGATTTCTGCATTTACAGAATACCTGAATCAGAATAGCAAAACCCTTTTTAAATTTAAAAATTCCCCCAAATTTGAGGCAGAGAATCCCTCGTGAAACCCTAAAGTTACCGTTTAATAAAAAAAAATTATTTGGAGGCAGATATTTAAACATAATAGAAAAACGCATTAAATCTTTGACCATCTCTCTTTTCCCCGAATTGGTAATGGGATGCGGGGGGCTTTTTAATACATTTTAATCCCCAAAAACCCTTTACGTTTCAATAATTTTTTGGAATTTGGGGAAAGTTAGTAAATTTAATATTAATTAGCTGCGGCAAAAAATATTTGGAGCCATTTTAAATAAACTTTTCTTTTTAACATGTTAAATGAAAATAGCACTTTTTCCAATTAAAGACAAGGTTTCCTGGGAGATTTAAACTGACAAAAACCCCCAAGACTTTTTGACTTGACGGAACTAATAGTGACAGAAAATGGGTAGCTTTGCCAGTGGGCAGAGTTTATTTTTTAAAGGGGGCCAAAACCCCACATTTTTTCTAGGGCCCACCCACCCCAGGGGGAAACCCCCTTTGGAAAGAGGTGGGGACCCGGGGCTAAATAAAAAACTGTACAGGGGACTGGGAAAATGTAGACAAAAACCAACACCTGTACAGAAAAAAGCACTCAATTTTGGGAAAAGCCCCATCCCCATACAAATTCCCAAAGAAAAAAGGGGGGTGGAATCGCGAGATAAAAAGCACCCCTTTAAAACACCAACGTGTGGCCCACTGGGAAGGGAAATTTGGGCCCAAAATTTCCCTTCCAAAAAAATTTTTGGGGGGAAAACCCCGGATATTTGACGTGGACCCAAGCCAGTAAAAAAAATCAAACCCCAAAAATCCGTTTCCCGAAAAATAAAAACCCAAATTTTCCCAATGCAGCCTGCCCCACAAGCTACAATTACGGGAAAGGGGCCAAAAAAACACTGCCTTTTTTAAAATTGTAGATTTGTAAAGAGGCAATTTTGGGCTCTGTTGAAGCACCGGGAAAGAGCAAGGTCAAAAGGGCCCTTTCCCAAAACAAAATCAGCACAGAAAAACCCCGGGAGCATTTAACTGTGAGGGAAAAAAAAGAAAAAAACATCTGGAAAAATCCCAGAGCCCGCAGGGGGTTTTTGGGAAAAATTTTGGAAAAATCAAAAAATTTCCTCACTAGCTCGGGAAACCCAAAATTAAAAAACCCCCTTTTTGGGTATCAAAATTGAGTTTTGGTTTTTCTTTTTTTAAAAAAAATAATAAAATAAAAAATTTTCCCTATCTTTTAAATGCGAAAGCGAAACAAGAAAGGGGGTTTACAAAAAGGCACAAAAAAAAAACCCCCTTCAGTGATGAAACCCCAAAAAAACACACGGGGGCCATAAAAACCCGCCTTACAAAAACCCCCAACATAAACTTTGAACATGATCCAGAATTTAACTACAATAAACCCATAAAAACACTTGGGGAAACAATTGCCCTTTGTTTACCAAAGGGTATAGAGGGGGGTTTGCACAGGCCGGTGTGCAAAAAAAACACCCCATTACACGACCCCAAAGCTGACATAAGCCCCAGGACACCCATCGCCTACAAAACCCCATTTAAATACGGCAAAATTGCCTTTTTTAAAATTTAACATTCCAAAAAGGGAAAAGGAAAAATTACTTTGGGTAGCATTTTCAAAAGGGGGGGGGAAAATTTTTCCAACGGGGTAAACAGGATGGAGAAGCATTTCCCAAAGGCATTTCTGAGAGAAACAATTCCAAGAGGGGGGCCTGCCTCAGAGAATCTAGGGGCAATGTGAAAAATTTTTTGTTACCCCCCAGCGGGCTGGAGGCTTTAAAAAAAAAAAATTAAATAAAAAAAAAAAAAAAAAAAAAAAAATATATATATAAAATAAAATATATATAATAATTTAAAAAAATTGCAAAAATTTAAAAATCAGGTTTTGCAAAATTTGAACAGGAAACATTTTTCGGGGTTTAGACTAATTTTTCTCCCCTGGTATTGTGGCATTTGTAGAACACCCCCAAAAGCAAAGCCCAAGTTGTCAGCGTTGGGAGATTGTTTTCAGAACCCTAAAAAACCAGTCTAAGTCAGCAGCGGGCCTAGACAAACCAAACCTTTTCTTGATAAAGTAATCCCTTTATACTGTGATCGTTTGCCCCAAGTTCTTTCTTTTGTCCCAGAAAAGGGGGCCCCTACCAAAGGGGCCAGCTGACCACCACTTCCCCCTTTCCCAACCCGGGGGGACTTCCCCCCTTTTCCAACCGGAGACTGGGTGCTGATCAAGGACTTCAGAAGAAAGGGGGGGAAAACCCCCCCCGGGTTTGGAGGGGGCCAGCCCAATTCTGGGGGAATAAAGCACTGCACTACCCCCACGCAAAACCCCCTTTAAATTTGCCTCATGATGAGTCTGCAAACAAAGGAAGGATTTAAAGGGCCCAAATTTAATGACCCTTTTTTGCTGTGCAATGTCATTGCTCTGAGGGAGCAGGTACCAGGTGATTTCCGACCAAAAAACCCCATTTTCGACTGTTCTGCAGACACCAGAAAATCCATTTACTGGAAAGTTTGTTAATTACACCCCCAAAGGGAAAATGTAAACAGCAAGCCACAAAACCCCGGTAAATCCATCCCTTTTTGTCAATGTCCCCTTTTAAAAACTACACTTAAAAAAACAGGGAAAAAACGGCACGTTCCCATCATGAAAACCGTCGGAAAAAAATTTATAAATAAAATATTTTTTTTTACATTCATTACATTTATTTTTAAAATTTTTAGCAGATGTTTTATCCAAAGCGACTTACAAAGAAACACCAAAGTCGAAGTTATGGGGAAAACCAAACACTTTTAGAATTTTTAAAGCAGGCAAAAAAATGTCGGTTTATTTACCTTTATAAATTTTAAGGCACCCAAAGCACCCCAAAGAGCGATTAAACAAAAACCCTCCACACCCCCCGGCCCCAATTTTGAAAGTCCCTATTTCTTCCCAAATTGTTTTACCAAACATGATAAAAACAGTGTCTAGTAAGAAACAGCCATATCCCGAGCTACCAGAAGAGGGGAAGATGGCTGATGAAAAAAAAAATAAATAAAACTATTCAATGTTTTAAAATGAATCAAAGGGGTAAATTTGGAAAGGGAAAAAATAGTTTTTTACTATGTATAATATGATTTTATATGTATGAGTGTTTTCATTTTAACCATTGTGTTTGCATAAACAAAATGAAGAAACTTCAAAAGTTTTTAGGTCTTTTTATGAGATATAAATTAAAATAAGTCCTGGGACATTTAGTGGGGGTCAGTGCTAGACACCCGTTGCTTTTTAACCTTTTCAAAAAAACCACTTTAGACAAAACGAGATCCCCGTCCGCACTTTTCAGACATTGTGTTTGAAAAACCAAGCTATAAAAGGGCCCCAGAGAAGATTCACAAATCCCTCTGCACACATGATATAAATAGGGGGCTCCCCCTGAAAAACTTGCCCGGAGAGGGGGAGGTTTTTCCCTTTTCGCTCTCTCTTTCTTTTTCGTTTTGTTTTTTATTTTTCTTAAAAAAATATACTTCTTTTAATATGCATTGGTCTCACGAAAAATATTTTTTCCCCCAAATTATTAAACCCCAAAACACCACAATATATATATATATAAATATATATATTATATAAAATATATATAAAATATTATATATATATAATAATATTTATATTTGTTTAATGTGGGTTCTTTAAATTTTTCTTTTAAACTAAAAATTTTTCAAAAATAGGGCCTTTATAGGGAAGCTTTTTTTAATTCAAAAAAAGGTTGGTGTCCCCAAATACCCAAAACGTACAAAGCATGTGCCCTGGGTTGCCCGTGTGGGGTAAAACATTAGGGAAGTGCATTTTGGGTTACAAAACCCAATAGCATTTGACATTTTTCCCGGGGAATAAAACCCCAAAAACCGGATGAACAAAGTGAACCAGATTTTATTTTACAGATTCATTTGATTATAATTTTTTTAATTTTAAAATAAAAACCCTTAAACTATTCCAAAATTTTAAACAGTAAATTTAAAGGAGTTTGTAATGGTTACCTCTTTGGTATTTTTTTTAACGGTTTTTTTAAACGGGATGTGTAGTGAAACTAATTTTCTAACGAAAATTTAAATCAATATTTATCCTTATAATCCTACGTTTTACAAACGTCCGTCTTTAAAAAGAACATCGTTTACTGCAAAATAGATAAGTTTTTCGCGTTGGGGCAACAACTCGTTTTGCAATTATGTGATTTTTTATCGCCGCCAGAGGGTGCTGTCTGCTTATTTAGGGGGGGTGTTCATTTTAAAAAAAAAACTAGCTTGGTTTTTTATTTAAGTCCCTTTTTTTATTTTATTTTTTAATCTTTTGACACTTGGGAGTTTTTTTAAAAGGGATATAAAAAAATAAAGATATTTGTATAATCAGTTTTTTGGTTTTTATCAGAAACCTCTTTTAAGTTTGTTTAAAAGAAATTCTGATGTGGGTGCAAAAGGGGGAGGGCACATTTATGGATTGATGTGTTTTAAAAGTAGGATCCATTTAAATTTAACTAAATTTTTAAATAGAGAAAAATAATCAGTTTAATTTCAAAACATTTTTGAAATTTATTTTCCCGATCATGGGGTTTTTCCCGGATTTCATTTAAAAATAAAAGGCCCAAAAAGGGCCGCTCTTTTGGGCTGGATTTAAAGACAAAATGTTTAAATACAAACCACTAAAATAATAAAAAAAAGTTATTGTACAAAACCTTGGGTTTAACAAACAAAAAAAAATAATGGATTTTTTGTGTTGTGCAAAACCAATTTCACCATGGAAACCCCCAAACAAAAAAAAAAAAATTGGCAAGAAGTCAGGGCTGTTTTCAATCCTCATTTTACAGCTTTTAAAAAGGTTCAATAAAAATTTTATTTTGTTTGATTTTTTTTTTCCTTTTGTATAGGTGTAAACGGTAATTCAGTTTTTAAAGGGGCAGACAAAATACAAAATCCCGTCAATTCTACCGAAAAACCCGGGGATCGAACCCGGGACCTTTAGTCTTTTAAACCTCTCCCATTTTGAGGGAAATCGGCACAAAAGCTATTGAAAAAATGCAAGATAATGTTCTAAATAATTTTTTGAAGTAAAAAAAACTTTTTACTTTAAAATACATTTTGTGGAAGAAGATTTTAGTAAATTAAAAAGGTTTTTAATTCCCTTTTTTTTTATTAAAAAACATTTAAAAAAAACAATTTTACAAGCCCCCCACTGGTTCACCAAAATTCAAACAGAAGAATGCATGGCCTTTAAAGTCCAGAGGCTAAAAAATTACACCCCAAGAAAAAAAACAGGTTTAAAAAATGTCCGTTCTGTTTTCAATTTTATCAAAAATTTTATGAAAAAAAAATTTTTAAGGAAAAAGTAAGTTAATTTTTTGCGTATCCCCTTTTTATTGATTTTTACAAAGCATACCACGTTTCAAATTTACTTTTAACCCAGGGGAAACAAACCAAACGACCTTTTCGATGTTTCCCCTCTAACACCCCAAAGTGTTTTAAAATAAAGAGATGAGAAATTAAAAAATAATTTTATTTAGTTTTAGTTTCTGGATTTTTACACCAATACAATAATAAACGGAAACACTTTATTCATTTTTTAAAAAATTTCCCGTTTAAAAAACCCCCCCAAAATACAAAAATTAAAAGGATTTTGGGACCCAAAAAGTCCCTTTTTAAAAGGGCCTTTCATTTACAGGCTTTAAAGAAAAAGCAGAAAAAATTTTTTTAAAAAATTTTTTTTGCCCAAAAATTGTGGGCTTATACCAAAAAAGGAACGTAAAAAAACAAAACTTTTCCCCAAACCCGGGGGCGAAAACCCCCGGGGCCCCCTGGGTTTAAAACCAGGAATCCAACCACTAGGGCCCCCCAGGGACAAAAGAGCACCATTCTAAATTTGATTAAAATTTAAAATTAAATTTGGGCAGCCCCCCAAAACCCCTGGGGCGTACAAAATCGGTTTCGAACACCGTTTCGGGAGGGAATGTTTTTACGAGACCCGTGCTTTTGTATTTTTTGGGGTTTTTAAATTTTTAGTTTTTAAAAAAATTAAGTTTTAAAAAAACAAAAAAACCCCCAAAAAATAAGGGGGGTTTTTTTGAACTTTCCATAAACCCGGCCCCTTTTTTGAGCACAGACAAGAGACTTAGGGCTTGGGGGGGAAATTCAGCAAAAATTTTTGGTAAGATTTACTTTCCGTTCAAATTTTTTGATCTTTGAATTTCAACCCCCTTATTTCCCATGGCAGCGCTAGAGTGGGTGACGATCCCCCCTCGTTTGAGAAAAAAAATTTGTTTTTTTCCAAACAAACCTCTGAAAAAATTTTGCTACTTTTAAAAGAAAATCCCCTTTTACCCTTTAAAAGATAAAGTATTTTGTTCTTTTTTAACATGAGAAAAAGGGAAACCAGTTTGGTTTTAAAAATGGGTTATTGGGTTTTAGGATTTTGCCCTTGTGAAAACCCCGCATTTCCCCCCTACACCCCGGGAAACCCCCCAACAACAGCACAAGAACGTCGGTTCTGTTTAAAATTTTTATCATACAATTTGTATTTTAAAAAGTTAAAGAAATTTTTTTAAGAAAATTAAACCTGAAAATTTTTGACTGAAAAAGAAAAAAATTTGTCAAGTTCGGGCCCAAAAACCCGGGAGGATTTCTAGGAACTTTTAAAGCTTCATGCTAACGCCCTGCCAAATGACTATTTTAGCAGAAAACCACCAAAATAACAAATATACTTCTTATAAAATTTGGGTAAAAAAGTTTTTTTTATTATTTCAATGTTTTTTAAAAGAAAAAGATTTAAAATTGAGAAAAAAAAAAAAAAAGAATAGAAAAAAAAAGGGGTCTTTTGGGCCTTCAAACTCAGTTGGCAGAGCGGAGGACTTAGATATAAAACAGGCCCTCCCTTAAAGGGCGCGGTTCGAATCCGGTTTTAAGGAGTTTTTTGCATTTAAATTTCGTGAATTTTATAATGAATTTCCAAAAAAAACAAAGGACCTAATAGCAAAATAAGACAAAATGGTGTTTTTTTAAAAAAAAGCATTCCCTTTTGGGAAAAACTAAAAATTTTCAGGGTTCCAAAAAATCAATTTTCACCATTTTATTTTCCCGGGTTCTATTTCTGTAGCGACCCATGTGGAGGCATTTTATGTTGCACGGGGGGGTTCCCTGGGACTCTCCAATTTTTGGGGGGCAACACAGTTTGGGAAGGTTGCCCTGCCAATGGGAAAAATTTCCCCCCTGTTGGGTTTTTCCCCGGGGTGGGCCACGGTTTAAAAGATTAATAGGGAGGGGGGGTTTGCGTTTTTCGGGGTTTTTGGAGTTTGGAGTTCTATAAGGGGTTTGTAATGGTTTAAAAACAGACAGACATTTTTCCTTTTTTTGAAAATTGGAATTTCAGCCAAGGGTTTGGTCCCCTTGGTAAAAGCATGAGACTAAAAAGGTTTAGAGGGGTTGATCCCCGGGTTGGGCGAGCATGTTTTTTTTTCAGTTGAAAAACAATCATTGCCCCAAAGGGTCAACAGTGATAAAATTTTTAATGCTTTCAAAATAAAACCTTTCCAAAATTTTCCCTTTTGAAGATCGCCCCCCAAGTGTTGGCCTGTAAAGGGGTTTTAAAAAAGTCTTTTAATGAAAATAAAAGGATTAACCTTTTTTAAAAATTACTATAACTTCTTTTCCCCTAAAAATTTATTTTTACATCAATAATTATTTAAAAGCATTTTCTTGCTAATTTTAAATTTTTCAGTTTTGTGCCGAAATAGCTCAGTTGGGAAGCGGTTTGACTGGGAAAATCTAAAAGGGCCCCGGTTTGATGCCAGGTTTCGGCAGAACTTCACAGAGGAAGTTTTTTTTTTTGTTTGTTCCCAAAAAAACAATTCCATTTCCCCAGTATACTAGAAAAAAAAAAATAAAAGAAAACATTTGGGGTAGCAGACAAGCCCCGAAACTTTATTCAATATTTTTTAAAAACTGCATAAAAGGTTGAAACGAACCAAAAATTCTTTTCATGTTTTCTTGGGTTGGTGCTTCCAGGGGGTAAGGGTTTGCACAAAACAAAAAATCAATTATTTTTTTGGGGTGTTTTAAATAAACGTTTTGTTAAAATTAACGTCTTATTATTTTTTAGGGGTTTGTATTTTACCAAGCAGCAAAAGGGGCTTAGTGGGTTGCACCCTTCGCCTAGCAAATTTTGTGGAAGGAGATTACCAAATTTAAAAACCAAAAGTATTAAAAAACCCTTTATTCATTAATAAGCATTTCTAGGAAAACTTAACATTCAAAATTTAGGTGCTTTCAAGTTTGGAAAAAGAATCACTTTAAACCATCACATTTTAAAACCCTCACATGGAACCCAAACTAGAGACCCTGGTTTACCCGCGGTTCTGTTAATTTTCTTTTTGTCAACAATTCTTTTTAAAAAAAGAAAATAAAAGTCGGGTTTCCGGGGAATTGATGTCTTGTTCTTTAGATATTTTTAGTTTTAAAGTTCTAAAAAATGGAATTTTTGTTTTAGGTTTTTTTTCCTTTTTGAAAACCGAAATTCCCCCCATTAACCAGGGGGAAACCCCCCAACAACAGCACAAGAAGGGCGGTTCTGTTTACAATTTTATCATACAATTGTATTTAAAAAGGGTTAAAAAAAATTTTTTTTTTAAAAAATTAAAAACCGGGAAATTTTTGACCCGGGAAAATGAAAATATATTTAAGTTTTGCCCCAAAAAGGGGGGAGTATAAAGGGAAATTTTTAAAACTTTTATGCAAGCCCTGCCCAAATGATCATTTCCCGGAGAAAACCACCAAATTTTTCAAAAAAAAAATTCTATATAAATTTTGGGTAAAAAAGGGTTTTTTTTTTTTTTTTATTTCAAGTTTTTTTTAATTGGGAAAATTTGATTTAAAAATTTAGGGGAAAAAAAATAAAAAAGAAAAAAAAGGTTTTAAGGCCTTCCAAAGGTCAGTTTGGGAGAGCGGGGGACTGTAGAAACATAAAAAACAGGCGTCCTTTGGGGCGCTGGTTTTTAAATCCGGCCCGAAGGAAGTCTTTTTTGGTTTGGTGAATTTTATAATGAATACAACAAACAAAAGGGCCCAAAAAAACAAAATAAGACAAATGGGGGTTTTAAAAAAATGCATTTAGTGTGAAAAACAAAAAGTCAGGGCTTCTACAATAATTTAAAAAATTTAATCTCTTAAGGGGGGTTTTATTTCGAGGACCCAGTGTAGGCCCCATTTTATGTTGACGTGGGGTACGTGGGACTCTCCATTTTTGGGGTGCAATCCCCGTTTGGGAGGGCCCTGCCAAGGGGAAAATTTCCCCGTGGTTTCCCGGGATGCGCCCCCGGTTTACCGATATAAAAGGGAGGGGGGTTTGCATGTCTGCGTTGTTTGGGGTTCGGAGTTCTATAAAGGGACTACATGTTAAAAACAGAAAACATTTTGCTATCTTGAATATTGGGAGTTTTTAGCCAGGTTAGCTCCGGGTAGGCCCTGGACTCTAAGTTTCAGGGTAGTGGGTTTGGGGGAGGGATGCTTTTATTCCGTTAAAAACTAAAATTCCAAATGGGCCCAAAAGGGGAATATTTCTTACCCGCTACAACAACCTTTTCAAAAATTTTTTGTGAAATGCTAAGTGAAAATAAAGGAAGCAAGAAACCAGCAGTAGCGTGGCCCCCGGGGGTTAAGGGGGGTTTGGGCTAGAAAACCATTGGGGTCCCTTTCGCAGGGTTTTTAAAACCTTCCCACACGCGTCACAGCCTTCTCATTTTTAAAATTTGGGGCCTCTTTTAAAGGGCATGAAAGTGTTGCGTACTTACAACATCTAACTCACCGACACAGAAGATCGCCAAATGGGAAAAAAACGGAAAAACAAGCTTTTTCAGAGTCATGGCGATGTTTATGGTGAAAGGGCTAAATCCTTTGAGGTTCCCCCGGGAAAGTTTTATGTTCTGGACTATGAGCTCACAGTCTATTTTATTTTGGCCTCTTTTTAAATTTTTGGGGTGCTGTTTTAACTATACGAAAGAGGCACTGAAAAAGGAAGATCGCCAAGTGAAAATAAGGGAAGCAAGAGCCCCAGCAGTGATCGGCAAGGGATGTTTAAAGACCTTTTGGGAGCCCCCTGCAAAGGGTTTAAATTTCGACTATGGGAAATCACAACTTCTAAAGAGGGTCTTTTTTAAGGGGTTAGGGAAACGTTGTTGAACCTAACATGGGGAAACACTGATACAGTAAGACGGAAAAAGGTTTTAAAAAAAAGGGAAAAAAAGGAGTAGTTCCCAAGGGCCCAGTGGGTCAGGCGGGGTGGACTAGAAAAAACCCCTGGGGTTCCCAGTTTCAGGGTTTAAAATCCCGCCCCCAACGGGAGTCACAAACCCGTCATGGGCATGCCTTTTTTACCGTGGTTTTCTTGATGGGGAATGGGAAAAACTCGGGGCTTGAAGCATTTTTTTCTACTGTTCAATTTTAAAAAAATTGGGGAAACCCGTGTTTGGGCCCGTAAAAATTTTTTTCTAAAAAAGGGGTTTTAATAAAAAAAAAGGGCCCTTAAAACCCTTTTTTAAATTACTTAATCTTTTTCCACTATAAATGTATTTTTACATCAACATTATTTTTGAGCCGTTTATTTTTAATTAAAATTTAAAAAAATTTTGGGGAAATAGCCAGTTTGGGGAGAGGGTTTTGACTGAAGATTAAAAGGGCCCGGTTCGATCCCGGGCCCCCGGCCCGAATTCACAGAGAGAATTTTTTTTTCGTCTTGTTCAAAAATTTTTTTTTCCGTTTACATGTATACTAACAAAATTAAAAACAAAAAAAACATTGGATGCAGGGAGACAAACCCCCGAACTTTATTCAAATTTTTAAAAACTGCATAATAAGGGTTGTAAACAGAACCAACATTCTTTATCATTTTTTTTGATTTGGGCTCCAAGGGGGTAATGGTTAGCACAACACAATAAATCAATTATTTTTTTATGGTTTAAATCAAGCGTTTTTGTGTATAAATTAAGGTCTTATTTTTATAGTGGTTTAGTATTTTTAGCAAGCAGCACGGGGCTTAGGGTTAGCACGGGGCGCCCAGCAAAAAATTTGCAAAAAAATACTGCTCCCAAGTTAAGTGGAAGGGAAAATTACAATTAAAAAACCAATGTAAATTAAAAACCCTTTTATTTCATTTAAAAAGCCAATTTTTGAGAAGGGCTTTAAACATTTAAAATCAGGTTTCTACTAAATTTGGGAAAAAGAAACACTTGAATCAGGTGCTAACCTCACATGGAACCAAAAATAGAGCACAAGGGCAGGGATGGGCGGTTCTGGTTTAAAAAATCTTTGGGGGTCACAACTTCTGTTTTAAAAAAGAAAAAAAAAAGTCGTCGGCCCGAAACTGGCCGTTCTTTAAAATATTGTTAGTCTAATGTTTAAACTGTATTATTGTTTGAGTTTTTTTTCCGTTGTGAATCCAGCATTTTCCCCCCATTACTGTAAAAGGCCGTGTGCCATAGGGGGGGGGGGGACAGAGACGGGCCGGGTGCCATTCGCCCCCGGGGAAAGGGGTAAAAAAATCCAACTCCCCGGAGGCACAGCGGCAATCCGGTCTGATGAGGAAACCGCGCCAGGGGGCCTATTAACACGGGGCCTTTTGGCGCCGCTTCCTCGCCCGCCATCGCCTTTTTTCACGGGCCCGTGGTGGTCGTGGAGTTAGCCCCATGTTGAATTTACAGTGGGGCCTCTTTTTTAGTTATATTCCCACGTCCTAAATATTTGGGGTTTCGGGGTACGGGCCCCCGGGGGAATATCACAATCCCCTTCTACCCTGTTGTTATTATTTTTGCCGATAACGCCGGCCAGCGAAAAGCCGCTCATCCCCTGGAGGCCCGGCCCGGGTGCTCGAGAGCACAGCGTTCGGGTTCCGAGAGGGATCAGGGAAGACGTTTTGTTGGGCACTCGGTGTTTATTTCGGTTGGGGTTTTTTGGGCCCCGGTTTGCGGAGGGAGCGTTTTCAGCGCTCTTTAGTTTATTTATTTCTTTTTTGGGTTTTGCGCGATATGGGGGGCCTCGCTTTAGCGGAGGTTTTTTTGTTTTTTCTTTTTAATGCTGGCGCCATAGGGGCTAGGAAAAGCTCCTCGCCCTGTCTTCCTTTAAGCCCAGGGGGCATCGGTTTTTGGGTTTGGGGGCACGTACGTACAGCCCCCGGGTTTGAACCTCGGCGAAAACGTTTGCCCCGTCACTCCCCGCGGGCCGCGGGGGAAGGGGGTGATTATTTAACCCGGCATTTAAAATATATATGTATTTATTTTATATTTCATATTTTATACCCTTAATATGTAATATATTTAATATATAATTTTAGGGCATATATTAAAATAGATATAATTAAAATTTTAAAATATTTTATATATATACACGCCGTTTAAAATGGCTCTGTCACCCGGCCACTACTCCCCCGTATCTTGGGCCATTATTCCCCCCAAACGTAAAAAGTACCGGTTTTGGGGGGCCATTTGATGGAACCAGCAGGGGACCCGCCTTCAGGGAGGCTTTGCAAACTCCAGGGGGCAGCCATCGGCCCCCATGAACAGCTCCACAAAAAAATAATGCAGCAGCGACCTTGGGTTGTAGAACAGTGGGGCCGGGCGGTTTCCCCCCGCCTTTAGACACCATCTAGGGTGGGGCATCTGGGCTCCCCCCCCCGGGGGGGCGGATTTCAGATTGCTACCCCAGAGGGTTTGGGGGAGGCAGGGAAAGGTGCAGGGGTTCCTGCTCCAAAAGCCCCACTGGCTACGAAAAAACAGGGCCTTTAGGTTTTCCCCAGAGCGTTCAAGGGACCTTCATGATACGTTTTCTAACTGGCAAAGCCCTTTAAAACCGGGCCAACGTCTGTGGGGAGACAGAAACCCTGAGGGTGCCCCGGGAAAGAAAATTTCCGCAGGGATCCCGGGAGGGCCTTTTTTCAACCCCCGGGAGGGGGTGAAAACCCGGGCCCCCGTTACTCTCCTAACCCAGGGGATGTGGTTTCCTCGGATTATGTGCTTGGATTTTCCCCACCCCCGGTGCGGGGGACGGGGTGGTGTGAAGGGGTCCTTTCTAGCACTTTCCCCCAAAAAAGGCTCAGTAAAACGTTTTGAAGGGGCGAGCTTCGACTCGGGACCTACCCACCCGCCTTACGGTATGGGATGAGATGTGCATTCAGTAGACACACGTCGCGACAAGCGCCAGGGGAAAAGGCCCCCAAAAGCACACGGGCCCCCAGCCCTCGACCGGGTTGGTTTTCCCCCCGCTCGTAACCCGGGGAGATTTGGGAAACTGGGGAAAGAGCCGATGCCCAAATAGGGGGCACCCCACCCTCAACGCGACCGCGGGGGGGAAAGCCCCGGGCCCCGGTTCGGCCGGGGGCGGAAAACCCTAGGCCCCAAAAATTTCCTACCCCCGTCGGCGTCCCCAAATTAAAAGGGGGGCAGTTAAGTGGGGGAAAAAAGTCTAAGGTCGAGGTTTGGGGTTAGTAGACTTGGGGCTGGGGGGAAACTTTTTTGTGTGAGCTGGCAAGGGAAAATTTAAACCCACCCGTTGTGACCCCCGCCGACACCCCACCCTTTATGGCCTTGGACGGGCCCGGGTGCTAGGAGCAGGTCCATCACTCATGCTACCCCTCCGGGCCGCCCTTTGCTTTGGGGGGCAAGAGGAAACCTTGAGTTTTACCTACCAGGGGCCCCCCCGGCAAAGCTAATTTAGGTTTCCCCGGTTTGGAAAAAAAATAAAACCCCAGTATCGATTGGCAACCCCGACGGTTTTTGGCCCGGGCACCGCGGGTGTAAAAGGAAAGGGATGCCGGGTGCGTCGGGAGACCCCCGGGACCCATCCCAACAACCCCCATTACCCCCCCAAGGTTTCCCCAAAGAGTACCATGACCCTTTGGGGAGGGGTTCAGTGTTTTCTCGAGCCCAAATCCTTTCCACCTCACCGTGCCCAAAGGGGCGTGCCTTTAAATTTCCCCCCCCGGCACGTCACCCCCCGGGGTAGGCTTTCTCCTTTTAAAAGCCCCGGAACGAAAATTTTGGAGGCTTTATTCCCGGGAGGCTTGGACATGGGCTTTATTTCCCACCATCCTCCTTACCCGCGGGGGCAGGTTCTTCTTTGTCGGGGGAAAAAGGACGGCACGTTACACCCGTGTATGATTAACCCCGGGGGAACAGCATAAACCCTAAGGGAACGTTTCCCCCGACACTGATGTCCACCGGGTTGAGGCGCTGCAGAAGGCCCGATTTTTCCAAGGGTTTGGGTCTTCGGGAGCCCTACAACCTTTAATTTTGCCCTTAGGGCAGGGGGGTGAAAGGAAGACAGCGTTCCTTACACCGACCCGGGGATTACGGAAAATCTGGTCATGCCTTTTGGTTTTAAAGAACGCGCCAGCTGTCTTCCAAACGGTTCATCAATGACGTTTGAGGGAAAGGGCTTGGGCCCCTAAGCCCATATATAACCCCGACGAAATCCGATCTATGCCGGGCCCCTCAAGGAGCACATAGGTCATGTTGTTTTTGTCCCTTTAACTTTTCCTGGGGAAACCCCCCTATAGGGCAAAATTGGGGGGGAAGTCCAACTTCCCCCCCTCCCAAAAGTACCTTCTTGGGGTTATTATATCCCAAGGCACCCCGAGGAAGGATCGACCAAGACCCCAAACGGTTACAGGTTTGGCCCCCGGGCCCCAAACCCCACTCCCGGGGGGGCCAGCGCTTTAGGCTTTGCAATTTTTTTCCGCCCAAAATTTGTGGGAATTTCAAATGCGGTAGCGGCCCCCTAAAGCGGGGACCCGGAAAAAACCCCCGGGCCAAATTTTTAGGGTCACCAGATGCCCCCGCGGGCATTTGATACCCTCCAGGCTCGGTTAAAGGAGGGCCGCAGTCCCCCAACTCCCTTTACCGGGGGGAACCCTTTTATAGTGGAGGTTTAAGCCTCTTTAAAAATGGGGGTCGGAAACCGTACTTTTCCCAAAAGGGATTGGGGGCCCCCCCCCAAAATTACCCCCGAGCCTACTTTTACTTTGGCTAACCCCCCGAGCGTAATTAAACCGGTAGGGGGGCCGAGAAATTGGGGGAGTGAAGTTGGCACTCGAGGAAATGGAGGCCCCGGCTAGAGGGGGCCCCAAAACCCGTTTCTGGTCTGGGGCCGACCACAAAAAACCTGGGGCCTTTTGTTCAGCAGACGAAAAACGTTCAATGCACGGCAAGCGCGCTGGCACTTTTCTTTGAGCGCTTTGGGTTCCCCACTGACCTATAGGCCGGGCTCCAAAAAATGCCAACCGGGAAAGCCCTTCAGGCTGTGGTCCAGGGGGGAGAAGGGGGTCCAAAACCGGACCCCGAAAACCCTCTTGCCCCAAACCCCCCGCTTTGGGAGCCCCGGGCCCGGCCCCTTGGGCACAGGAAAAGGGGGCCCTTTCCCGGGAACCCCGGACCCCGGGAGCAATCCCCCCAGGCCGGGGTTTTTCGTTCCCCCAGGAAAATCCGCCCGGAAAAGGGGTAGAATTTGGGGGGGTTTTGTCCCCCTTTTCGGGCCCAACCAGGGGCACCAGGACCCTGGAAATTTTCCTTTCAAGCAGGTTTTTGGGGCCCGGGATGGAGAGCTGTCCGAGGTTTGTGGGCGGCATGTGGGAAAAGGGTGCTCGCAGGGAAGAACCCCCCGGGGGGCCCCCCCCCCCGGGCTTTTTAAGCCCTCTCCCCCGTTCCCCCGCGGGGCCTTTGGGCACACAAATTTCCCAGATTTTAAACGGGGGTTTCCGCCCTCCAAAAAACAAAAATGGTTAACCCGGTGATGGTTGGGCAGGGTTCCCCCAAGGCGAGGAAATTTTGTGGCCCCACCCAAGTTGCCCAAAGCCAAGGAGACAGCGGGGCCCACTAGTCCCAAATGGGGTCCGGGTCATGGGGTTCCTGAGACATAGTTCCGGGCCGGGGGGCCCCCAATTTGCCAGCCCCGGGTTTAGGAAGGCCCTTTTGGGAAAACCTTGGGGGGGACTGAAAACCCGTCCCTCTGGTTTTTACCCGGAATCCCCAAACCCGGCCCCGAAAAAAAAGGCTCAAACCCGGAGCTAGGGCCCTATGCTCCCGGGGCCTCGCCCGCCGGGCCCTCCTAACCCTTGGGCAGAGCTTTACCTTGGGTTTAATAGCGCATAACACTCGGGGATTTTAGCCAATTTGGGAGGGGCCCCATTCCCAATGCCAAAATTTTGGGGTTTCCCCCCACCCCTGTTTCCCGACCAGGAGGGGAAGGGAGGAGTTCCCCGGGGCCCAACCCAAAAAAAAAAAAAAAAAACCCCGGGGGTCGGTGCCCCCGTACTTTGGGCAAAAGGGTCGGGCCACCTGAAGGAAGGGATGGAAAAAAATGCGACGCAAGGCAGATCGCAAAAAAGGCGTGAGGAACCCCCATACCGCCCAGGTCAAAGGGGGCTGGGGTTTTCCTCCCGCGACATTCCCTTTAAAGGGGGGGCCGGCAAACGGGGGGCCAAAAATATGGGGGACCCCTTTAAAGGGAGTCCGGCGCAAAACAACCCCGGGCACATATAGATTGCAAAAGCCTTCAGGGCCCTGAAGTACACCCCCCCGTTCCACGGCCCGGGCTCAAGCCCTATTATGGGCAGACCTTTGGGACCCCAGAAATTCGCCCCCCTCCCCAAAAACATCGCAGGGGGCCCTTTCATTTCCAAGTGCAAGGGTTTCTGGACTCCCCAAAGGTCCAGGGCTCCACCCAGTACCCTTTTTGACTGGGAGGGCTATGGCCCAGAGGAGCGCTTCCCGGGTTTCCCGCCCGCAAAAATCCAGCCCTGAAAATCATCCAGGAAATTCAGACGCAAAACCCGGGTTTCTGGAATGGGGTCGTCCCGGGGGCCGCCCCTAGAGGGGGAGGTTTCTTTTCACAGGCTGTGGGCCACGGGGGGGGGGGGACAGGAGCACGCCCCCATCCGCCGCGTAGGGGTAAAACTCCAACTCCCCGGGAGGGACCCGCGGCAAAAAAGGTTTGAGGGGGACCCAAACGCCAGCGGGCCTTTTTTAACACGGCCCGTGGCGGCGTTCCTCGCCAAAGCTGCGGGTTTTTAAAAGCGCAGTGTGGGGGCGGGTTTGGGGTTTTGGCCCCAAGTTGAAAAGGGCAGGGGGGCCCCTTCTTACGTTTTATTTCCCCCCTGTCCCATTTATATTTTGGGTTTCCGGGGTACCCCTTGGGGGAATTCACAAACACTTCTACCCTGTGGTATATTATTGTGTGCCAACAACGGTTCCCCGGGCGAAACGCCGCTCATCCGTGGGGGGCGGCAGGGTGCTTTGAGAGCACAGCGTTCGGGGTTTTAGAGTAGAGGATCAGGGGGAAGACGGGGGGTTTGGGGGGGTCACTCGGGTGAAGGGCACACCGGCGTCATTTTGGTTCGGGGTTTTGGCCCCCGCGGTCGCGGAGGCACGTTTTTAGGCTCTTTAGTTTATTTTTTTCTTTTGGGGTTTTGCGCGATATTGCGCGCCCGCTTTAGCGGGGTTTTTGTGTTTTGGGGTTTTTCTATTGCTTTACGGCGGCTCGTAAGTCACAGCACGCTGGTTCGAAACTACGGTTCGGGACATTAACCCGTCCACTCCAGAGTGCCGGCGTGAGTGACCGATTATTAATAGCCATTAATATAGATAATTCCTAATTCATATATTATATTAGTATTATTATTATTACATTATTTGTATACCCTTATATACGTATCTATATATATATCTATATACTATCATATATAATATATTTAATATATATATACTATATATATATATAGACAGACATATATACATATATGTATATATCACTTATCATAAATATAGTAGATTACATATATATATATTCTCCCTCTATATATATATACTATCATAGACGCCGTTTAGTGGCATCTGTCACCTGGCCATTACTCCCTGTGTCTGGCTCCTATTATCACCATCTGTAACAATACACCATGGAAACCACCCAACACAACAGCACAAAGAACGTCCGGTTCTGTTTACAATTCCTTATCATACATGTTTGTTATTTTACAAAAAACGTTAAACGAAATTTTTTATCAATAAAAGTAAAACTGAAGTTTTTGACTGAACACTGAATAATGTAGTCAAAGTTATCTGCCCAAGACCTGGGAGAGTACTAGGAACTTTTTAAAGCCTTCATTTGCTACCCGCTTCTGGCCAACTGATCTCTTTCAGCAGAGAACACACCACATTTTATCTAATATACTTCTTCATCTTAATAATATATTAGGTGGTAAAAAAGTATTTTTTTTATTATTTCACATTGTTCTTTTGTAATGTAATATAGATATGAAGATCGCACGGAAAAAAGCAAAATAAGAATAGAAAAAAAAGGCTATATATGTCCTTGAATAGCTCAGTGGCAATTAGAGCGAAGGACGGTAGATGATAAAACAGGCACTCTTAGGTCTGCTGGTTCGGCATACCGGCTTTGAAGGAAGAATTTTTTTTGTCGTTAGGTGGAGATTTGAATTGAAATACCAACAAACAAAGCTTGATCCTGTGGTTCTTTCTTGATGGTGTAATGGTTAGCACTCTGGACTTTGAAGCCATGCTATTCTATCTGATTCTGTTTCGAATTTTGGTGTAACCAGTGTTGGCTTGTAAAATTGTTTTCTGAAATGTCTTTTAATAAAAATAAAGGGCATTAACCTTTTTAATTTACTATAATCTTCTTCCACTAAACTGTATTTTAATCAATAATTATCAATAATTATTTAGAACAGTATCTTGCTAATTAATTCAATAGCTTTTGTGCCGAAGTATCTCAGATGGGAGAGTGTTAGACTAAAGGTCCCTGGTTCGATCCCGGGTTTCGGTAGAACTTGACAGGATGTAGTATTTTGTCTGTCCAGTTCAAAACTGAATTACCGTTTACACCTATACTAGGCAAAAAAATCAGAACAGAATAGAACTTTATTGAACGTTTTTAAAAGCTGTATAATGAGGATTGTAAACAGAACTGACCAAGTTCATTTCAAACATTCTTGACCAAGTTCTTTTTTGATTGGTGGTTCCATGGTGTAAAGGTTAGCACAACACAATAAATCAATTTTTTTTTGTGTGTTAAAGTCAAGTGTTTGTATACAAATGAACTGTTTTATTATTATTAGTGGTTTAGTATTTCAGCAGTTGTCTTTAAATCCAGTCTAAAGAGCAGACCTTTAGCCTTTGATATTTTGATGCAATCCAGGACAAAGCCCATGATACTGAAATGACATCTAAAAGTGTTTTGTAATAAACTGATATATTTTTCTCTATGTATAAATTAGATTTAATTATAAATGGATTCTACATTTTGAAACACATCAATCACATCAATGTTACCTCGCCCTGTGCACCCACATCAGAATTTAACATTAAACAAACTTAAAAGAGGATCTGATGAAAACCAAAAACTGTATTAATACAAATATCTTTATTTATATATCACTATAAAAACTCACAAGTGTCAGAGATAAAAAAAAAATATTAAAATGACATTAAATAACAAACAACCTAGATTTTGTTAAAATGAACAGTCTCAATAAGCAGACAGCACCCTCTGGCGGCGATAAAAAATACACAAATTGCAAAAACGAGTTGATGCTCAACGACGGAAAACTGAGACAAAAACTTATCTATTTTGACAGATAAACTAGATGTTCTGTTTTAGACGGACGTTTGTCAAACTAAGTGGATTATAAGGATGAATATTGATTTAGTTCGTTAGTAAATTAGTTTCATCTACACCTGCAGAAGAAAACCACTAAAAACTACCAAACAGAGGTAACCAGTAACTAACTCCTTTAAATTTACTGTTTAAAAATATAGGAATAGTTTAAGGGTTTATTGTTTTACAATTAAAATTATACTCAAATGAATCTGTAAAATAAAATCTGGTTCACTTTGTTCAGTCCAGTTTTGTTTCATTTCCGGGAAGAATGTCAAATGCTATTGTTTGGTAACAAAGTGCACTTCATAGTGTATACCCTACATGGACACCTAGGGCACATACGTAGTGAACGTTTCGCTATTTGGTACACCACGCTTATTATTTGAATTAAAAACGCTTCCTCATAAAGACATATTTAGACATGTTTTATAGTTAAATGAAAACTAATGAACCTACATTAAATAATATTAATATATATATAATATGTATGTTGGAGTTTAAATATCATATATATATATTTTATATATATATATATATATATATATATATATTATATATATATATATATATATATTGTGATGTTGGAGTTTAAATAATCAGAAAGTGAATAATGGGTCTTTACACTTTTGTACTGTCTGCTACTTCACTGTTGTCAGTTAAATCATTCTTTTTAGAGCTGCAGGAAAACATTTTTTAAAAGAATTATGTCAGAAGCGGGATTTGAACCCACGCCTCCAAATGGAGACCAGAATCCTCATGTGGAAGGTGAGATACCTTGAGTCTGGCGCCTTAGACCGCTCGGCCATTCTGACATTATTTGGTCACTATAAGAACTGTACAGAGATTTGAGACAAAAGAATGTCACATAAAGATTTAGTACAGAATAAATTGGGTCAAGGAAAGTACTTTAAACTACGATATAAACATGTTTATTATTTTATGATAAATAATATACGAATTGCATTAATTCAGTAAAAATTAGTATTTTTTAGTATTTTAGATATTAGTTGAATATCCGACTCTCAGTGAATCAGTAAATCACAGGAGCGACTCGTCAGATAAAGAGGAACTAATAGAGTTGCCAGATCCCCAAAAGTCTCTTCACCTAAATCAGCATTAAATCTGTTCACCTGTGTGCTGGAAAAATCATTAAGACAATGAGATTTTAAACATTTTACTATAAATTATGTAAAGAATAGTAATACTATTGCAGTAGGGCTCTGCCACAAAAAGTTAAAATAGACAATAAAGCAACGTTTTGAGATATGGGACGGATATTTCTACATCCTTTATACATATTTAGTTAAAGCCATGTCTCATAATTCACAAATTTTCCCGTTGGCCTGTGCTGTTTTTTAGCACATTGAGATACACGCTCCAGACAGAATAGCTTTAAAACATTACAGGAACATTAAAAAATTATGATTTAGCTTGCAGCCTTCAAACTTTTTGATCATAACTGGCAGAAATATGTTTTATCTACTAATATTATAAATAGTCACTATGCTAATATGCTAATAAGAATTTTCCTATGGCAAAATATGGAATGAATGCTATACTAATATAGTATACTAATATACTGTACTAATATAGTAAAATACAATTTTCCTCCGCAGTCCTCAGCTTGTTAACACAAGTTAGACCTTATTCAGCAACTTATTTGTAACTATAATAGATAACCAGTACGGTTCAGACATGTAGCTTCAGTAAACTAAAGTCTTACAGTCCTTACAGTGTTTTGTGATTTAATATTTTACAGTCTGTGTAAATAAAATCTGAGTTCAACAAAATAATCACTTATCTGTACTAATAGAATAGTTAAACCTTTTGCACTCATGATTTCTACTGTTCATCTTCATTACATTTGGTAATTTAACAGATGCTTTTATCCAAAGCGACTTACAAGGTGAGCACAGGGTTAATCACAACATCCCTGGAGCAATGAGGGTTAAGGGCCTTGCTCAAGGACCCACACTGGCAACTTCAGTGGACCTTCAAATTGATAGCACAATGCAATAACCACTGAGCTTTTTCCCCTTCAGTATCTCATGGTGAGTGTTAATTTACTAAAGAGTCCAGCAGGTGAATGTCTGTCCAGTCAAAAATTGAGCTTCTGCTCCCCTTACACCTATACTCAGTTAAAAAAAAATCAGAATTTATAATTGTATAATGAATGCTAGTTTTATTATAAAACCTAATATTAAAAAATACAAGACTAGACAATCACAGCCACAGCAAACAATATTAAAATAAAAATAAAACTCCATAATGATGTCAAAATGTTCATCACAACAAATCCTGGATTGCTCACTATTTTTAAGTGCTTCCAGAAAATACAGTTTAAGTTTAAGTTTTAAGTTGTTTCTTGAAGATGCTAAATTTCTCAGCATTATAGACACATTATAAATCAATAAAAAATGTGGTTGATCAAGGCACTTTAAACATATTGTATAATGATCAGGATTGATAATACTACAGTGTAACTGCTTCATCCTTAACTCTGGACTTGTGTTGTTCTCTCATTGCTAAGTTGCTTTTGATAAAAGCATCTGGTAAATGAATAATGTAAATGTGTTAATCAATGTCAATTAATCACTTGTTTGTGTATAATGAACTGGTAAAATTTATAATGAGGGTGTTTAATATAAGCCACAGCACTGTTTTGAACAATATGGATAGAATTAATGGTGAGATTAAAGCATCAGGCTATTTCATCACTTGAGTGCAGCAAGTATTTGTAAAATAGAGTTAAGGTGAGAAAGATCAGATCCTGTAGACAAGAGCAGTACCTTGTTCTGAATGCAGGCAGCTACAGGAAACAATAGAGAGAGATGAGTAGTGAAGTAACATTTGGATCAACTGTAGAGGTCTGATTGTGCAAACTGTAAGACCAGCAAGTTAATGCATTACAGTAATGGAACTGGGATTTGAGGACTTGGTATAGCGGTTATGTGGACTGTTCAGTCAATAAAGGTCTGATCTTCCTGATCTGAGGTTCTACAGATTAATATGCAGGGATGAGCATGTGACCTGATCATAAAGTTTGAACTGAGAAATGCATTAGGGTGCAGAAACTATAGGTGTACAATTTCATTTAGTAAATTATGTAAATGACACTAAATAACATCAGATAATGTTATATGAACAGTGAGTCTCAATAAGCAGACAGCACCCTCTGGCGGCGATAAAAAAAAATACACCTTAAAAACTGTAAATGCAGCGAGTGCAGAAACTATAGGTGCACAATTTCATTTAGTTAGGGACTGTAAAATGCACTTACATAGGGAACATCTGATAATGTGCATATTCTAAAGTGCTCTCTGATTTAAGATAATGTAAAATGTGGGTAATGAGTAACATTATTATGAATAACATTATCTGGTGAAGTTATAAAACTAATTAATTAGCAAATAAATTGATCCTTGGTACTTAGCATAGAGAAGTTATTTTTGCTGTAAGGTGAATATGCGCACATTTCAACTGGGTTTGGTTCTGTGTCAGTTCATGTTAGGAGACAGAATCTGTGTTAAAACACTAAACACATATACAGTATTTAACTACCAAACCATTTAAGCAATATATGTTTCCATTTAGGCGGCACGGTGGCTTAGTGGTTAGCATGTTCGCCTCTCAGCGCTAGGGATTCCCGCTTCGAATCCCAATCTGGTTGAAGTATCCATGTTCTCCCCATGTCCCTCGTGGTGGGTTTTCTCCGGGTTCTCCAGTTTCCTCCCACAGTCCAAAGTCAATTGAATTCTCCAAATTGCCCCATATAGAGTGAGTGTGTGCCCAGTGATAGATTGGCGCCCTGTCCTGGGTGTATCTGCCCAGCGCCCGAGATGTTCTCCCCTGGATGGGCATGGGGAACCCCACAAGACCCTAATAGGGGATGAAGCGGAAGATAATGGATGGATATTTCCATTTATATGATAAGTTTAAAATAAAAAAAAAATTAAAAAAATGAGTAAACATTGTTGGTATATGTCTTTCACACAGTTGGCTCTGTGGCGCAATGGATAGCGCATTGGACTTCTAAGGTATTGTGGTCATTCAAAGGTTGTGGGTTCGAGTCCCACCAGAGTCGGTTGTTTTAAGGAAATTCTTTATGAGAATCATTCGTTCAATATCTTCCTGCTAGAAGTTACACTGGTAAAGAAAACCAAACATGCAAAGAGAGAATAAAGAAGATGCAGCATGTGGAATTGAACTGGAAAAAATAAGTCCAAGGTGTATCTGCCCAGCACCTGAAACGTTCCCCTCTAAATGGGCATGGGGAACCCCCCTCTACCCTAGTCCCTAGTTTAGGATTAAATGGAAGATGATGAGATGAGGGTGGCACGGTGGCTTAGTGGTTAGCACATTCACCTCTCAGTGCTAGGGATTCCCGGTTCGAATCCCATTCTGAATGGAGTTTCCAGTTTCAAGTTTGTTTGACAAAACAAGACACAAAGTTGCTTTGCTAAAGAAAACACAAAAAAACAGAATGGATTAGTTCAAAAGGAGTTCTTATTAGAAAATAAAATGTAAAAAAAAAAAAAAAATGAAAATGCGGAAAAAAATAGTCGCCCAGCCCAGCGTCCGAAACTTTCTCCCCTGGATGGGAAGCCCACCGCGACCCTAATAGAGGATAAAGCGGAAGATAATGGATGGATGATGAGATGAGACTGTAAGAGAAAAAAAAAAGAAGAGAGTGAGAGTTTTGTGAGTGTTGGCTTCTGATGTCAAAATCTCATTAAGTACATTTAAGACCCAGACAGTACATTAATATACTACTTTTTCATCTTGGGGATTTGTGTTGTAAACAATATAATTGCAAGAATTTAACACAAATAATAAACAAATAAATAACAATGTTCATAAAGAGTTTTTCTGTTTTAAACTGTGAACATCATAACCACTCTGAACAAACTCTCTTCCTCCATTCTGCCAAAAGCAAAAGGAACATTCATCAAAGAAATAAAGCAGATGAACTAATTCATCACTCCATTTCTGATTCATGCTCAAAAGAGAGTATCTTGATTCTTCATCATGGTTAAGGTGACACAACACTTTCTAATCACATTTCCAAGTTACAAACTATAGAAATGATCCCTGAAAGTATAGTCTTAATCCTGAAGGTGTAAAGTACAATTGAGTGCACTACAAGGTTACTGTTTATGTAGATGGTAAGTTTAGTCTGCGTATGTAATAACTTGTATTGTGGAGCCCCCACCTGGCATAAATAAATTACTGCAACCAATGTTACACACTGACAGGTTAACATTCAGTCTCCTCTGCAGATCTGTAGTGTGAATGTGGCACTTTTATTTCTTTTATCTCTGTATTTACTTTTTTGTTATAACTAAAGGTTCAATTGAATTATTCTATTAAAATCTATTGTATTTGACATGATGAAATATCAAAATATATTTTTAGATGTAATACTTGTTTTCATTTGTATTAATTTAATATAATGTTGCTTTTGTCACCTATAGAACTAAATCTCTTAAACTACTCACAGTGTCTGTAATATCTCACTCTTTTTTTTTTTCTTTTATCGTAGAACACATAAATGAACACATAAACCACAACCAGAGTAAGAGCTTGTGCTCAATTACATGTCCATGAAATTAATAAACATTACTAAAGCACATTACACTGTAATACGCTGTGCATGTACTGTCTCTGATGGATGCTAAAAACTTAATGACGAGCCTGTCAACAGAAATCAAAACAAAAATAGAGAACTGTCCATGAACTTTCTCAAAATCAAAGGCTCCACTTTTTTACCTTAGCGCATAGACTGACATAAAGTCTCTGTTCTCTACAAAATGAACTACAAACAAGAAAATATTTATATCAATATTTAAATATAAAGAACTCAAATATTAATGAGGTAATTAACATTTCAGGTACTTATTAACGCAAAGTTTTTGGCAATTGTCCTCATTAGTATAGTGGACAGTATCTCTGCCTGTCACGCAGAAGACTGGGGTTCGATTCCCTGACGGGGAGAATTAGCTTTTACACTTTGTTAATGAAAACTATTTACATGAAGCTTCAAGGATAAATGTCGACTTCTCTGCTTTTAATATCCATAAACAGACAAAAAAAAATTTTATTAAAAATATTGATTAATTAAGGAAATTTCATCTACATCAATGAACACTATTATAATGAGGACTCCTTATTGCTGAGACAATAAATAAAATATTTCTATTTCTATCTCTATTTATCAGATTCCACAGACTTCTGGATGACAAGCAGAGACACTGTACTGACGAGGAAGGTTGTTAAAATGCGCCCTCTGTTGGTAAGTTTGTTGCTGACACCTCAAATCATTCATTAATTCATTCATTATCTTTCACTTTTTATCCTATATTAAGGTCGCGGTGGGGTTCCCCATGCCCATCCAGGGGAGAAAGTTTCGGGCGCTGGGCAGATACACCCAGGACAGGGCCAATCTATCTCTGGGCACACACTCACTCACACAGACACGCACGCATACACACTCTATATGGGGAAATTTGGAGAACTCAATTGATTTTCATTCATTCATTCATTCATTCATTATCTTCCGCTTTATCCTCTATTAGGGTCGCGGTGGGGTTCCCCATGCCCATCCAGGGGAGAACGTCTCAGGCGCTGGGCAGATACATCCAGGACAGGGCGCACACGCTCACTCACACAAACATACTCTACATGGGGCAATTTGGAGAACTCAATTGACTTGATCCATGTTTTTGGACTGTAGGAGGAAAATGGAGAACCCGGAGGAAACCCACGCAGACACGGGGAGAACATGGACTCCAAAAACTCCACCCAGATGGGGATTCGAACCTGGAATCCCTAGTGCTGAGAGGCGAACGTGCTAACCACTAAGCCACCGTGCCGCCGCTACAAATCTATTTGAACATAAATTGTATGACAGCTCCTTGTCTCAGCGTTGTCTCAGCGTCAGCTCCACTGACTACATTTGTATTAGTTTGTGCTGATTGATCAGTTGTTCTCATCATGCAGCAATGATTCCCTTTGACTGATCTTTTTATTTCCTTTAGCTTTTCCCTGCCACTGTTCTCTCTTCCATTTTGTGCTCCTGTCACTTCTATTCTACAATAATTTTGTCTATATAGTATATCTTCTGAGAAAAGTATTGTGTATTATTTGATTGATCTGATAAATATTGATATATTATTCAGCTCTATCCTGATGAAATATATTGTAGAGCTTTTTATCATAATAAAAGATTAAGATAAAAATCACTCACATACTGAGCAAGCACTCCACTCATTGAGCTAACTCAACTTTCGAGAACTTTCAATTTTTCCATAAGTCGATATATCTAAAGACGATCACTCTATAATGTTAAACTTTCCACTGGAGAATGCGGATGTTGTTCCTGCTACCTCACACTTGCAAACTGAGCGCGCTACCATTTGAGTTAATTCCTCATTTCTCCTGGGAATTTATATTTTCTCTTAGGCCGATAGATCTAAAAATGATCATTATAAACTTACCAATGCAAAGCCAGCCTGGAAGCCAGAAAGCTAATGTTCAGTCTGGAGCTCTGGCTGTGGTTGGATGGCTGATTAGCTCAGTTGTTTAGAGTGGGATGCTGATAATGTCAAGGGCTTAGGTTCCCTGTATCAGCCTTTTTTGTGATATTAAAATTTGTGATATTAAAGGCAAACAGTTTTTCTCAGGAAAATAAAACAGACACCAATAACAGAACAAACACAACAAAACAAAACAATTAAAAATTGTAATAAATTCATCAAGTCCAAAAATGTATAGACTTAATATTGTGGCCAAAATAACTTTACCAAGGAACCAGCCATGACTTTGCCTCCAGCAAAAAAAATATAATTGAGCCTTACAATGGAGAATGCAGGCATCGATCCCGCTATCTCTCGCATGCTAAGCGAGCACTCTACCATTTGAGCTAATTCCCCACAACCGCTAAGTTTTAATATTCTCTTAGGGCAATACTTCTCGAACATGTTCACTATAAACTTTCCAATGCAAATCCAGCCCAGAATCTATACAGAAAATTATCAGACTGGAATGTTTCCCCTCATTGTCAGTCCAATTAGCTCAGTTTGTTAGAGTGTGGTCATAGGTTCAATCCCTGTATTGGCCAATTTAACAATCTTGTTGTGGTATTAAAGGCAAACAGCCTTTCTTTGGGAAATGAATCAGACAACAACAGAACAAACACCATAACTTAAAACTATTTGAAATTGCAATCAATTTTTCAAGTTTTTCAAATTTTTCAAAATTTACATTGTTGATATTGTGGCCAAAAGAATTGTTAATTTTCCAAGGAACTGGCCATGAATTTTCCTTTACCATACCCATCCATCCATCCATTATCTTCCGCTTTATCCTATATTAGGGTCGCGGGGGGGTTCCCCATGCCCATCCAGGGGAGAACGTTTCGGGTGCTGGGCAGATACACCCAGGACAGGACGACAATCTATCACTGGATCCTCTACCATTTCCCCTTTGTCCCTTTTCGCCCGTGTGTCCAGCAGTGACATTATTGACAATAACACACACCTATGAGCGTTTCACATTCGTATCAAGTCGTGATAAACAAAACATTATTTTAAATCATAAAGCACAGATTAATGGAAACAGCATATAAACATTTGTCCACTAGATGGCAGTATTTGATTGTTAGAGAAAGAGTCAGTTTTTGCTCTAAATTTACTTCACTGACAAGTAGCTTAAACTATAGCAGTTGATTTTAAAGCTCTTCCCTAATGTAAAATTTTAAAGAATTAAGCTCAATCAAATTAAGTTCATACATGGGATCAGTGTAGCATGTGGTCTTGCAGTTTGGATTTCTGGCCTGCACCTTGGAATTTAACTGGGTTCCTGCTATGTGAGAGCTTTATTTAGGTCCCGAGATCAATTGGCAAAATAAGAGCTTTAAAAGGGCAAACATTGCTGCTGTTTCATTACCATCCAGTTTTATGAAAGAGTGCAGTAATGGCATTGTTGTGTGCCGTGATCGTAGCACGGTTAGTATGGCTGCACCTAACAATAAATTTTCAATCAATTAATCAAATTTTTTTTTTGATTAGTCGATTAATCTAAAAGCTAAACCTCTAAAGTGTTTGGGTTTGAAATGAAAATAACTTTTCCAAAATAATGAAAAATAAAAACCATTTAATGTTGAAATATTTTCTTTAATTAAACACAGTGCTCTTAAGGGCACTATTGAAACACAAAAATGCTTTCGCATTAGCAGCTTTATCATAGATAAAATCTCAGCCACAAGAGATTCAATAATTAATAATATAAAGCACATTAGAATGATGGTGGAACATTTTAAAATTAGTCTTTTACTATTACTCAAATGTCTCATCAAAAATGCTGGAAGTAAATTTTTTTTTGCCCCAGCAATAGTGGTTATTGCCTGCAGCAACTCTGGTCATGGCAAACTTTATTTTCAATGATTCGTTAATTTTTGTTCAGAAATAAGCATTTGGATGTTTTTACTGTTTTATATTATTATACTCATAATATTGAACTGAACAAAATACTTTCAAGTTTCAGGATTAACCTGCTCCAACTGTGGTATCTTTCTTTAGTGGACTTTACAGAAAGTGCTATCAAGTTGGGGTTTGTTATTATTTTATTTATTCACAAAAATTATTAAACAATTTAAAAAAATTCAAGTATTTACATCAAGAAGATAAATCATTTATTGAGTTTACAGTCCTGTTCATTTCATTCTCTTCTTAAACTTCCTCTACTGACTGTTGGAATATACATCTTTATTTTTTTCCTTTTTGGTTGTTGACGTTATTTTCAAACATGTCACTGTAAATGGCATGAGCTCTTCATTATTTGGAACAAAACAATCTCCTTCACCATGAGGTGTTTGTTAAGCCAGCGTGCTTAAATAATGATTGGTTATTGTCTGCCATCCAATCACGAGTTCGCACCGCTCCTCACCTCCCGCCTCCTCCGCCGTTTAACATCCAATAGGATTCAGATTTGAACTTCATTAACTGCACGAATAGAATAAATCAATGTAATCGATCTATAAATAAATGTAGTAGAAATAAAGTATACAACCTGTTTTAGAAATGTAGTAAGTAAAATGTACAGGGATTTATTTTGACACGTAGAGACGATGCGGTAGCTCAGTGGTTAGGGTGTTGGGCTATCAAGGTTGACAGTTCAAATCCCAGGTCCACTGAAGTTACCACTGTGAGTCCTCGAGCAAGACCCTTAATCCTCATTGTTGTGATTAATCCTGTGTTCACCTTGTAAGTTGCTTTGGATAAAGGTGTCTGCTAAATGACCAAATGTAATGTAGAAGTAAAATATATAAAATGACAGAAATGCCCAGTAAAGTACATTCACTTCATTACTTACTACCTCTCTGCCACAAACATTGTGGACAATAAAATCCAACATTAGATAATAAAAATATTTGTATTAATACAGTTTTTGGTTTTCATCAGATCCTCTTCAAGGTTTGTAAAATGTTAAATTCTGATGTTGATGCACAGAGAGAGGTCTCTTTGATGTTTCAAAATGTAGGATCCATTTAAAATTTAATCCAATTTTATACATACAGAAAATATATCAGTTTATTACAAAACACTTTCAGATTGTGTCATTTCAGGTTTAAAGTCTGCTCTTTAAAAGAGACAACTGCTGAAATAGTAAAAACACTAATAATAATAAAACACTTAATTTTTTACACAAACCTTTGACTGAAACAAGTTCTGTCTACAATCCTTATTTATACAGGTTTTTAAAAATGTTCTGCTGTATTCAATCTGTTCTTTTGATTTTATTTGTCTAGCATATGTGTTAATTGTTATAAAATTTTGAACTAGACAGTCAAAACACTTGAAACCTATTCTCAAACCAGGATCCTTTAGATCTTCAGTCTTACGCTCTCCCAACTAAGCTAGATCAGCAAAAAAAAAAAACAGTAAATTTAATTATCAAAATACTGTTCTAAATAATAACTAGTGTAAAAAATACTTTTGCCTTCGAAATACAGTTTAATGGATGAAGACAGTAAATTAAAAGGTTTTTGCCCTTTATTTCTATTAAATAATTTTCAGAATTCATTTTTTTTAAGTCAACACAGGTTCCACCGAGATTTGAACTCGGATCACTGGATTCAGAGTCCAGAGTGCTAACCATTACACCATGGAACCACAAAACAGCGTGACATGGTCAAGAATGTCATTCTGCTTCTGTTTACAATACAGACATTACATGGTGTCAGAAGTTGAAGAAGCTGGCGTCAGGAGTTATTAACTAATGTATTAAGATTAGGATAACACCATGGCGAAGTTTAATCCACCGAACGAGTTCAAGTTGCAAGTTGACCGTCCAGCGGATTGGCCAGAGTAGAAACAGAGATTTTCGCGCTATCGGCTAGCAACAAAGCTGAATAAGGACAATGGAGAAATACAAGTGAGTTCTCTTATTTACTCCATGGGAAGCGAGGCTGAAAAGATATTTAGCTCGTTTCACTTCGCCACCGTAGAGGAAGGAAAAGACTTTGACACAGTTCTCAAGAAGTTCGACGAGTACTTTATTCCCCGCCGTAATGTTATACATGAGCAGGCATGTTTCTATCAGCGCAGCCAGCAGCACGGGGAGACCGCAGAGCAGTACATACGTGTGCTTTATGAGCTAGCCGAGTACTGCGAGTTCGGGGACAAGCGAGACGAGCATATCAGAGACCGCCTAGTCGTGGGCATTCTAGATAAAGACCTGTCTCGTAAATTCCAACTTAAAGCGGATTTAACGCTGGCTGAAGTTATTGAACAAGCGCGGCAGGCGGAGGAGATCACTAAACAGGTAAATCTCCAGTCTAACCTGCCAGAAGCTCAGTATGCGAATGTGAATGTGCTACGTCATCACAGCAGCCCTCAGTCAGACAGGCGTGGGAGACGCGAGCAGCGACAAAGCGGCGGCAGCCACCAGGGACGCTATAAAGCAGAGAGCTGCGGGAGATGTGGAAAGCCTAAGCACAATAACATGAAAAGATGCCCTGCTCTCAAGAGTAAGTGTAATAAGTGTCACAAGCAAGGACATTGGGAGCGTGCGTGTCACTCAAAGCAAGTGAGAGAAGTCACACAGGAGCATAAACAGCCATACTTCCTAGGGGAAATAGGTAGAAAGACCCACAGTAGGGAAGATTGGATAGTTAAACTGGAGGTGAACAATGTCCCTATTACTTTTAAAATAGACACTGGGGCAGATGCTACAGTCATCAACTTGAACACATTTAAAACGATGAAGCCTAAAATCAAACTTACTCCACCCGACACCAGTTTTATTAGCCCAGGAGGACATCTCAGCTGCGTAGGGCTATTTAAAGCCACCACAAAGTACAAAGAGAAGCAATACTCCTTTAAAGTATATGTCATGAAAGGAAAAATCAGTTGCCTTCTAGGCCTTCCCGAAGCGGTGGATATGGGCCTCGTGAAACGAGTGGATGAGGTCACCAATGTTTTCAAGTCAGGGGGACTACTGAACACAGAGCCTGTAGAAATAGTCCTACAGGACGACGCTAAACCATACTCTGTGCACACGGCGAGGCGGATACCTCTGCCACTCGTCCCTCTAGTAAAGAAGGAGCTCCACCGTATGGAAAGTGAAGGCATCATAGAAAAGGTGACAAAGCCAACAGAATGGTGCGCAGCTATGGTGCCCATTCTGAAGCCCAACAAAAAGGAGGTTCGCTAAAAGGAAAGATGGAGTGGGTATGGGAACCTGCACAACAGGCTGCTTTCCAAAAGCTCAAAAACCTGTTGGCCACATCCCCAGTCCTAGCCTTCTACGATGTGAGGAAACCCACTGCGGTGTCTGCTGATGCCAGCAGCTATGGGTTGGGGGCTGTCCTTCTCCAGCAGCACGGCGACCAGTGGAAACCAGTGGCCTACGCGTCCAGGCGGCTGAGTGACACTGAGACAAGGTACGCTCTAATTGAAAAAGAGTGCCTAGCCAGCGTCTGGGCGTGCAAAAGATTTGACAAATATCTGTTTGGACTGGCCAATTTCAGACTCATAACTGACCACAAGCCCCTAGTACCCCTAATTAACAGCAAAAACCTAGACAATGTTCCCATTAGGTGCCAGAGGCTGTTGATGAGGCTCATGAGGTTTGGTGGATTAGTAGAATATGCACCAGGCAAAACACTAGTAGTGGCAGATGCATTGTCTAGAGGGCCAGAGCAGTGTTGTGGTGATAGAGATTTTCATCATGAGGTGGCAGCACACATCGATGCTATTATGAGCCAGGTACCAGCCACACCACAAAGGATCAGTGAGATAAAGCATAATACAGCTAACGATCCTCAGCTCCAGGTTATACGCAGTCTTATTAAAACAGGATGGCCAGAGTACATAGGCGGAGTCCCAGAGTCAGTAAGGGATTTTTACCAGGTCAGAGGAGAACTATCTGAGCTAGACGGCTTAGTTGTGAGGGGGAATCGCATAGTTATCCCTGAGGGAATGAGAAAAGTGATTCTAGAGAAAATTCATGATGGGCATCAAGGTCTAAATAAGTGTAGAGAGAGAGCACTTCAGTCAGTTTGGTGGCCCAAAATGGGACAGGACATCCTTATCAGAGTGCAGCAGTGTTCATTTTGTTTTGAGAATAGAAACTCGCACAGGAAAGAGCCTTTAATTTCAACAGAGTTACCATCTAGACCATGGCAGAGAGTAGGAGTAGACCTATGTGAGTTTAAGAAGCAGAACTACTTGGTTGTTTCCGATTACTTTTCTAGATTCTTAGAGGTTTTACATTTACCTACCACTACTAGCAGTCAGGTCGTCTTAAAGCTTAAGGCTACGTTTGCACGTTATGGTATCCCAGAGGTGTTAGTGAGTGACAATGGTCCTCAGCTAGCTTCTGCAGAGATGAGGGAGATTAGTAAGAACTATGACTTCACTCATGTCACGTCAAGTCCCCACTTCCCTCAGAGTAACGGCCATACAGAAAGGGCCGTCCAAATTGCAAAGAACATCCTGCGTCAGGATGATCCTCTTCTTGCTCTGATGACATACAGAGCTACACCCAATTCTTCTACTGGAGCCAGTCCAACTGAACTGTTAATGGGCAGGAAAATCAGGACGACCTTGCCTATTCTACAGGATAATTTAAAACCTTGCTGGCCTGACATGGACAAAATTCGACGAGCTGACGAAACAGCCAAGCTGCGGCAGGCATACTATTACAACAGGCGCAACGGAGCACGTGAGTTGCCACCGCTGAATTCAGGTGACTCTGTGCTAACAAAACTGGATGTACAGAAACAGTGGACGACTTCTGCTATTGTTCAAGGGACAAGTTCAACACCGAGATCTTATGTTGTGGAGACAGCCAAAGGTGAGCGTTACAGAAGGAACAGACGCCACCCACTGGCTGTTCCCGACCATTGCACATCAGGGAGCAAAGACTCTGATGTGGCCACTCCAGCTGCGGACGTGGATGTAGCTGTGACCAACGAAGCTGGGTGATAACACTATAGAAATATTATTTTTAATAGATTACTGATGAAATATTACCATAAGTTTGATAAGACTAGTGACTGTACACTGTGGTTTTAACCTGCTTACTGGAGCTCTCTATTAACAGTTTATTTTTAAATTCTATTTAGGTGTTTAAGATCAGATGTAATACATTGAGAAGGGATAAGACAGGTGATAAAAAAGCCCCAGACTATGCTCCTAACGAAGCACAATTCAGGAACCCAAAAAAACACCTTTATATATGACAACATAGATACAGACATGGTCACTATTTTTGGACTAGCTGCAACTTAAAGACTGACAGGCATTCTGCTAGCTTGAATATGGAGTCTTCAGCCTGGCTAGCTCAGTCGGTAGAGCATGAGACTCTTAATCTCAGGGTCGTGTGTTCGTGCCCCACGTTGGGCGAGTAGTATTTTTATTAAGTTATGACAGCTAATTATTGCCAAATGTGTTGACAGTGATGATCATTTCTTACTGCTTATTGACCTTACAGATTTCTTTGCATGCATCTGAGTTATTTCTTTTTGCTCAATAAGCAGAGCAAAGAGAAATGAAGACAACTACTTACTCCACTTCTGTATATAACATGACAAATGAAGCATCTGTAAAACTGCAATGTCCCTCTTGAGATTAACAAAGTATTCTGATTCATGAATGCCATCTAGAATGGCAACTGTGGTGTGCCGTGATCGTATAGTGGTTAGTACTCTGTGTTGTGGCCGCAGCAACCCCGGTTCGAATCCGGGTCTCGGCATATAAGAAAAAACTTTATTATTAATTAATCAGTGTTGGAAAAGTTATTTTGTACAATTAGAAATAAGTATTTGGATGTGTTTACTGTTTCATAGTATACTCACAGTATTAAAATTAACAAAATAATTTCAAGTTTCGGGACATCTCTCATTAACCTGCTCCAACTGTGGTAGCTTTCTTTAGTGGACTTTACAAAAAGTGTTATCAAGTTGGGGTATGTTATTGTGTGTATTATTTGGGCAATTTATTAAACATTTTAAAAAATCAGTCTAAAGAAATAATTAGAAAAATATATTTTTACATGGGTCTCAGTGGCTTAGTGGTTAACACGTTTGCCTCTCAGCACTAGGGATTCCTAGTTCGAATCCCCATCTGGATGGAGTTTCCATGTTCTCCCTGTGTCCGCGTGGGTTTCCTCCGGGTTCTCCGGTTTCCTCCCACAGTCCAAAAACATGGATTAAGTCAATTGAGTTCTCCAAATTGCCCCATGTAGAGTGTGTTTGTGTGAGTGAGTGTGTGCCCAGCGATGACGCCCTGTCCTGGGTGTATCCGCCCAGCGCCCGAAACGTTCTCCCCTGGATGGGCATGGGGAACCCCACCGCAACCATAATATAGGATAAAGTGGAAGATCCTGACAAAATGAATGAATGAAAAAATATGATTACATCAAGAAGAACATGATTTATAGAGTTTGCTTTAACAATTTATCACAAACACTAAGAAAAATATTAATGTTTAGAAAATTACAATTAAGCACATTAAGAATCATTACAATACTTAAAATAAACATAAAATAGTCAATAGGTCTTTATTGTCATTTCCTCAGAATACGAGGTCACAGAAATATGAGATAAGGAATCTTTGGGATCTTGGTCCAAAACAAGTAAATCAGGACTAAATTTATTTCAAACTCTGTCTGATTTCTGTTGGATTGGTGTTGTTGCATTCCTGCAGGGTGGACTCACTGGACTATTATTCATTCATTCATTCTCTTCCGCTTTATCCTATATTATGGTCATGGTGGGGTTCCCCATGCCCGTCCAGGGGAGAATGTTTCGGGCGCTGGGCAGATACACCCAGGACAGGGCGCCAATCTATCGCTGGGCACACACTCACTCAAACAGACACACTCTATACAGGGCAATTTGGAGAACTCAATTGACTTGTTCAATGTTTTTGGATTGTGGGAGGAAACCGGAGAACCCTGAGGAAACCCATGCGGACACGGGGAGAACATGAAAACTCCACCCAGATGGGAATTCGAACCAGGAATCCCTAGCGCTGAGAGGCGAACGTGCTAACCACTAAGTCACCGTGCCGCCAGGACTAAATAGTTTTTCAAATTGTTGACTACGGACAACTGATCACTTCATAATATGTACATGGCTGTCCTACACTGTTGATTCTGCTCGGTCGCTGAGGGAATATGAGTTCCCTGCTGAGCCTTGGTCCTCCCAAGGTTAATCTATTAATACTTACCCTAAAAAAATAACAAAAGAAATCTGTCAGAAGTGGATTCGAACCCACACCTCTGGTAGAGACTGCGACCTGAACGCAGCGCCTTAGACCGCGCGGCCATTCTGACACCAAAAGACCTGCCTCTTAAACTATAAAAGATATATAACAGATGTGAATTCAGCAGTGGGATTTGAAGCCAGAGCTCTTAAACAGTTCACCTATCCTGACTGTTATTTACATTTACATTACATTTAGTCATTTAGCAGACGCTTTTATCCAAAGCGACTTACAAATGAGAACACCACAAGTCAGAAGTTATGGAGAAAACCAACTATACTGTAAGTTCATCAAACCTGATTGTTATTCGATGCTGCAGCCCCTCCCCCTGTTTTTCTTTCTTTTTCTCTACAACAGGTGTTTGTGAAGAGATGCATCTTCAGTAGTTTCTATGTTATAAATGAATTAGAAAAAAAATCTTTGAACAAACCCCCATAAGTTTCGCATGCAGGTTTTATAAAGCAGCTCTGAGACAATAAGTTGAACTTCTGTCACTGATATTGTGTGATGGAGTTCAACAGTGCACTGAAACAGCTGGTGTTAAACTTTTAGTTTGCTGTGAGAGGAGGGACTGATTTAAATGAGTGGACAGTATACTATTCTATAAAACTGAGTGCTCTGTACATATCACTCTGTCTTCCATTAACTTCACTGGGATTCAATTTCATATTATATCAAGTATTAACTTTGCTGTTAAAGCTGATACAATACAGCTGCATCACTGGAGGCAGCAGTTACAGGACCATAATATCAGGACAAAAAAAATCCAATAGAATAGAATAGAATAGAATTCAACTTTATTGTCATTGCTCAATATGAACAACGAAATGCAGTTTGCATCCATCCAGAAGTGCTTTAGCAGATATGTAAATATATACATTATAAGTGGTATGTAGAATATACAGATGTGAATGTACAGATTATAAATATGAAATGAAATATACAGCTATGATGTACAGACTAGAGGAATATACAGATGTAATGTACAGATTATAATACAGATTATACATATGAAATATACAGCTATGATATATACATCTATGATGTACAGACTAGTAGGATATACAGATGTAATGTACAGATTTTAAATATGAATATACAGCTATGAACATATATATATATGAATAATATATATATTTGTTTTGATGAGTCCAATCACCGTGGTGTCATCTGCAAATTTAATAATGGTGTTGGAGCCATAGACAGGTTTGCAGTCATGGGTGAAGAGGGAGTAGAGAAAGGGACTTAATACACAGCCTTGTGGAACACCTGTGTTTATGGTGGTGGGAGATGAACGATGGTTATCCAACTGGACATATTGGGGTCGGTTGGTTAAGAAGTCCAGTAACCAATTGCACAAGTGGGGACTGATGCCTAAGTCTGTGAGCTTTGTGATGAGTTTTGAGGGGATGACTGTATTGAATGCTGAACTGAAGTCTATGAACAGCATCCTGACGAAGGTGTTTTTATTGTCCAGGTGTGAGAGGACAGAGTGCAGTGCTATGGAGATTGCATCCTCTGTACTCCTGTTCTGTCGATATGCAAATTGGTGGGGGTCCAGGGTGGGAGGGAGACAAGATTTGAGTTGTGCTAGGACCAGCCGTTCGAAGCACTTTGTAATGATGGGAGTGAGGGCTACTGGGCGGTAATCGTTCAGTATTGATGGGTTAGAATTTTTGGGTATAGGAACAATGGAGGTTGTCTTAAAGCAGCTCGGTACCACAGCACAAGCCAAGGACAGATTGAATATGTCCGTCAGCACTCCTGCCAGCTCATCAGAACACACTCTGAAAATACGCCCGGGGATGGACTTTATACTAGGACTTTAAAGGAAACTGTTTATTAGTACTTTATTAAATTACTAGTTAAACACTAGTTAAATTGGTTTTATTGTGGGATATAATGTGAAGGTATTGTTTATTAGGAGAGTTAGGAGAATGCAAAAAAGATTTCAGGTCTATGATTGTCAATCAAATTTGATAATTCATGAAATTCATGATTTTTTCGATTAGTCAATTGATCTAAAAACTATTACTCTAATGTGATTGTGTTTGGAATTAAATTATCTTCTTTAAAATAATGAAAAATGAAAAACCTTTAATGTTGAAATATTTTCTTTAATTAAACACAGTGCTTTTAAGGGCTCTATTGAAACACAAAGATGCTTTGACATTAAAAGTTTCATCAAAGATAAAATTTAAGCAAAATTTCATTTATTTTTCTTTTAGAAACACTGAAAATTTTAGTCTTTCATACTAGCTTACCTCTCAGCACTAGGGATTCCCAGTTTGAATTCCAATCTGGGTGGAGTTTCCATGTTATCCCCGTGTCTGCGTGGGTTTCCTCCGGATTCTCTGGTTTCCTTCCACAGTCCAAAAACATAGATCAAGGTCAAGTGAGTTCTCCAAATTACCCCGTATAAAGTGTGTTTGTGAGAGTGAGTGTGTGAGCGATAGATTGGTGCCCCCCCCCCCCCCCCCGACCCTAGCAGAGGATAAAGAGGAAGTTAATGGATGGATACTAGCTTACAACAAAATCACTATTTCAGAGCACAATTTATCAAAAAAACAGTTGTCATTTTTCAAAGAAACTGGAGCCTTAATGCAGTGCCTTATACCGCTCTGCCCCTCTAACTAATCTGAAACAAAACATGAGACAAAAGTGCTCTCAAGTAGTCTGGTCTGTGTGAGCTAGTCCAGGAAACGGTAAAAAAATATATGAAGTCCAGTTGCTAGATCACCCACGGTTTTTTGTGAAAGTAAAATGTTTATCTCACAACTTCCTTTTTAAGGCTCTATTACAATATTGTACTATTTTGAATACAAAAAGAAACACCAGTCAGTACTAGAGACATTACAGGCATCAGTGATGTAAGAATCTTTAAGCAATCAGAGTTTCCTTTTTTTGGCTGGACACTTTAGCTTTAAATTCATCTTAAACTTTTTTTTCTAGAGGATAAATCCCTATAGAGCCTTTTTAATGTTAACTTTAATGTTTAATATTTAATGTTGGACGTTGTGCTGTGGCTTAGTTGGTGAAAATGATTTACCTGCCTGTTTGCTGACGAGTCCTGTAACAGAACATTGATAAATGAATAAAAGCTTCAGAACCAGAATTAAAGATGTAGTCCTTCTGATGGAGATGCTGGGGATTGAACCCAGGACATCTTACATGCAAAGCAAGCGCTCTACCACTGAGCTACATCCCCATGCACTGGTTCACATTCAGAGTCATTTTGTTACATGAGCTTCATCTACAATTTGATCCTCTTTTTTAATGGTTTGTTCCTGAAAGATCGTGTAATTCAATCAAAGAGAGTAAACATTTAATGCCAATAACTCAAGACATTGTAAAAAAAACTGCTGATGATTTACTTTTAAAAACATTCACATACATTTTTTAATAATACCCCAGCAAAAACTAGTTAAAATAAAGAAAATTCTAATATTCAAAAATACAATGTAAACTGCTGAAATAGAAAAAAACTAATAATAATAAAACACTGAAGTGATCATATAAATAACAATACAATTAATAATTGAGTTTTCGTGATGTTTAGTTTATGGGTTGTTACAGTTTTATTCCACAAGGTGGCAGCAGTAATTAAAATTCCTAATGTTATATAATCATCTGTCCCTCAAGTTACACTGTAACATTTTTGTATATTTAGTTTACTTAACTAAATGTAATAAAATGTGCACAGTTTAATATATTTTTTTTGTTTTTAAACGTTTTTGTGAATTTGATGGTAACAATGTAAATACAAGATGTCAATGTTTTACCACAAGATGGCAGTAGGTACAGATGTTCATTTATAGTGCTTAGGTATACAAAGAAGAGAAAGTTTGAACTGGATAAACAAATACATATTTAATAATGAAGTGCACTAAATGCAGCTTTACATCCTGAGAGCAGACGCTCTCCAAAGAGCTTGATCAAAAACAGAGAGGAACATGATTTAATACTTGAACAGATACAGGATCAAAATCAGATCAAAGCAGTTTTACAGAACCCCAGGACTTTGATTCTCACTGTGGCTGTGAGAGAAATAATGTAGCTTTAAGTTTTCTTGTTACACAACTTTTAAAGTTTATAAAAAACAAAGACCATCCATCCATCCCTTATCTGCCGCATATCTAGGTCCGGGTCGGAAGAAGCCCAGGCATCCCTATCCTCAGCTACCTCTTCCAGCGCTTCAGGAGGCACACCGAAGCGCTTCCAGGTCCATTTTGTCATCTTGAGTGTTAAACACCTTCATTAAAGGCAGATAAGTTGCAGAGTAAGTACAATACTTAAGTTTTAATCAGTAACAGGATCAGTTTAGAAAAAAGAAAAACAGTCAATCAGATTAAAAGATACGATCACTAATTTAAAACATTCATTAATGACTTGTACAGTATTTGTACTAATCACCATAGTTTATTGATTTAATATCTTGTGTCATTAAGAGGGGCGTGCGGTGGCCTCTCAGCGCTAGGGATTCCCGGTTCGAATCCCAATCTGGGTGGAGTTTCCTTGTTCTCCCCGTGTCCGCGTGGGTTTCCTCTGGGTTCTCCGGTTTCCTCCCACAGTCCAAAGACATGGATCAAGTCAACTGAGTTCTCCAAATTCCCCTATATAGAGTGTGTCTGAGTGTGTGCCCATGGATTGGCGCCCTGTCCTGGGTGTATCTGCCCAGCACCCGAAATGTTCTCCCCTGGATGGGCATGGGGAACCCCCGGGGAACCACCCCCATGCGAAAGCACAAAGCGGAAGATAATAAATGAATGAATGAATGTCATTAAGAGATTGTTTTGCTTCATATTAACTTAACTAAATTTGATCTCTTAGAATAATATGAGATATTTAAAACTGTTAAGTTATTGATACAGTGATAAAAGGCATGAATGGGGATTGAACCCATGATCTTTGGTTTACGAGACCAACGCCTTACCACTGGGCCACCACGCCCTGACTGTGTAATACTGAATAATGAGAATCCTGATGAGAAGTGTTATGTTTGTGCTGATGGGAAACATGGAGTGTAACAGTTCACCACATTAAATCAGCTGAAAGTAACTTCTGCAGCATATTGAAAAATCTAATGTTTAGCAGGTTGTGTGTTATTATACTTTAGTGCACAGAGACTTTAGGATTTTATTCCGATGAAAGTTGTTAATTGAAAATGTTTTCCTGCAGCTCTAGATCTTTAGTCTAACGCTCTCCCAACTGAGCTATTTCGGCACAAAACTGTTAATTAATTAGCAAGATACTGCTCTAAATAATGATTGATGTAAAAATACAGTTTAGTGGAAGACGATTATAGTAAGTTAAAAAGGTTAATGCCTTTTATTTTTATTATAAGACATTTTAGAAAACACCTTTACAGGCCAACACTGGTTCCACCAAAATTTAAAATAGAATCAGATAGAATAGAATGGCTTCAAAGTCCAGAGTGCTAACCATTACACCATCAAGAAAGAACCACAGGTAACGAATGTCAGTTCTGTTTACAATCCTTATCATAAAATTTTATTTTAAAGCTGTTAAGGAAAAGTAAGCTATTATTTGCTGTATCCATTTGTTCATTAGATTTTGACAATGCATACCACGTTGTCAAGTTCAGTTGTAACCCAGCTGATAGCGCTGTACAGTTCACAGAGCACGTCTTTAGCGTTAGCGGTGGGTGGGATATAAACACTGATGATCAGTACTGTAGTGAATTCTCACGGTAAATAAAAAGGTCTGCATCGGACGATCATGAACTCCACTAACGGTGAGCAGTAGCTGGAGATTAGTACAGAGTTCTTGCACCATTCTGTGTTGATGTAAACACACAGTCCGCCGCCGCGAGTCTTACCGCGCAGGGTTGAGTTTCTGTCGGCTCGAAACCCTGTTAGTCTGCCTAAATGAATGGCAGCGCTCAGCTACGTCTCGGTGAAATCACAGACACAGCAGTCTCTGGATTCTTGTCGTGTAGTTCTCTGGAGTCGGATGCAGTTACAAAACACTTTCAGATTGTGTCATTTCAATATCACCACTCTGTCCTGGATTGCATGAAAACATAAAAGGTTTAAAGTCTGCTCTTTAAAAGAGACAACTGCTGAAATAGTAAAAACACTAATAATAATAAAACAATTTTTTACACAAACCTTTGACTGAAACAAGTTCTGTCTACAATCCTTATTATACAGATTTTTAAAAATGTTCTGCTGTATTCAATCTGTTCTTTTGATTTTATTTGTCTAGCGTATGTGTTAATTGTTATAAAATTTTGAACTAGACAGTCATAACACTTGAAACCTGGTCTTGAACCAGGATCCTTTAGATCTTCAGGCTTACGCTCTCCCAACTTAGCTAGATCAGCAAAAAAAAAAAAAAACAGCAAATTTAATTATCAAAATACTGTTATAAATAATAACTAGTGTAAAAATACTTTTGCCTTCGAAATACAGTTTAATGGATGAAGACAGTAAATTAAAAGGTTTTTACCCTTTATTTCTATTAAATATTTTTCAGAAATCATTTTTCAAAGTCAACAAAGGTTACACCGAGATTTGAACTCGGATCACTGGATTCAGAGTCCATAGTGCTAACCATTACACCATGGAACCACAAAACAAGGTGACATGGTCAAGAATGTAATTCTGCTTCTGTTTACAATCCTTATCATAAATGTTTTTTTAATGGAATTGTAATGAAAAATGTGTTGTTTGCTGTATCTATCTGTTCTTTAGATTTTCTTCTAATGTCTAATGTAGGTATAAGTTGTAATTGAATTATGTAGTGGACAGACAAAACATACCACGTTCTCCCCAGGGGTCTCCATGCCCATTCAGGGGAGAACATTTCGGACTCTGGGCAGATACACCCAGGACAGGGTGCCAATCTATCACTGGGAACACACTCACTCACACAGACACACACTATATGGGGCAATTTGGCGAATGCAATTGACCTTGATTCATGTTTTTTGAGGAGAACATGGAAACTAATAATTCATTCATTATCTTCCGCTTTATCCTATATTAGGGTCACGGGGGGGGGGTTCCCCATGCCCATCCAGGGGAGAACGTTTCGGGCGCTAGCCCGATACACCCAGGACAGGGCGCCAATCTATTGCTGAGCACTCACTCACTCACACATACACACTCTATATGGGGCAATTTGGAGAACTCAATGGACTTGATCCATGTTTTTAGACTGTGGGAGGAAACAGGAGAACCCGGAGGAAACCCACGCGGACATGGCGAGAACATGGAAACTCCACCCAGATAGAGATTCGAACAGGGAATCCCTAGCGCTGAGAGACGAGCGTGCTAACCACTAAGCCACCATGCCGCCCTGATATATAACACTATAGAAATATTATTTTTAATAGATTACTGATTAAATATTACCATAAGTTTGATAAGACTAGTGACTGTACACTGTGGTTTTAACCTGCTTACTGGAGCTCTCTATTAACAGTTTATTTTTAAATTCTATTTAGGTGTTTAAGATCAGATGTAATACATTGAGAAGGGAAAAGACAGGTGATAAAAAAGCCCCAGACTATGCTCCTAAAGAAGCACAATTCAGGAACCCAAAAAAACACCTTTATTAGATATAGACATGGACACGAATTTTGGACCAGCTGCAACTTAAAGACTGACAGGCATTCTGCTAGCTTGAATAAGGGGTTTTCAGCCCGGCTAGCTCAGTCGGTAGAGCATGAGACTCTTAATCTCAGGGTCGTGGGTTCGAGCCCCATGTTGGGCGAGTAGTATTTTTATTAAGTTGAAAGCTAATCATTGCCAAATGTGTCGACAGTGATGATCATTTCTTACTGCTTATTGACCTTACAAATTTCCTTGCATGCATCTGAGTCATTTCTTTTCGCTCAATAAGCAGAGCAAAGAGAAATGAAGACAACTACTTACTCCACTTCTGTATATAACATGACAAATGAAGCATCTGTAAAACTGCAATGTCCCTCTTGAGATTAACAAAGTATTCTGATTCATGTATGGCATCTAGAATGACAACTGTGGTGTGCCGTGATCGTATAGTGGTTAGTACTCTGCGTTGTGGCCGCAGCAACCCCGGGTGGCGGCATATAAGAAATAGCTTTTTTATTAATTAATCAGTGTTGGAAAAGTTATTTTGTACAATTAGAAATAAGCATTTTTGATGTGTTTACTGTTTGATAGGATACTCACAGTATTAAAATTAACAAAATTTTCGGGACATCTCTCATTAACCTGCTCCAACTGTGGTAGCTTTCTTTAGTGGACTTTACAGAAAGTGTTATCAAGTATGGGGTATGTTATTGTGTGTATTATTTGGGCAATTTATTAAACAATTATAAACAGTCTAAAGAAATAATTAGAAAAATATATGTTTACATCGGCGGCACGGTGGCTTAGTGGTTAGCACGTTCTCCTCTCAGCACTAGGGATTCCCGCTTCGAATCCCCATCTGGTTGGAGTTTCCATGTTCTCCCCATGTCTGTGTGGGTTTCCTCCGGGTTCTCCGGTTTCCTCCCACAGTCCAAAACCATGGATCAAGTCAATTGAGTTCTCCGAATTGCCCCATGTAGAGCGTGTGTGAGTGTGTTCCCAGCGATAGATTGGCACCCTGTCCTGGGTGTATCTGCCCAGCACCCGAAACGTTCTCCCCTGTATGGGCATTGCGAAACCCCCTGCGACCCTAATATAGGACAAAGCGGAAGATAGTGAATGATTGAAAAAATATGTTTACATCAAGAAGAACATGATTTATTGAGTTTGCTTTAACAATGTTTACCACAAACACTAAGAAAAATATTAATGTTTAGAAAATTACAATTAAGCACATTAAGAATCATTACAATACTTGGTAAAATGAACATAAAATCCACCCAGACACAGGAAGAACATGGAAACTCCACCCAGATGGGGATTCAAGCCAGGAATCCTTAGTGCTGAGAGGCGAACGTACTAACCACTAAGCCACTGTGCCACCTGCACTACTATAGCTTTTCAAATTGTTGACTACGGACAACTGATCACTACATAATATGTACATGGCTTTACTACACTGCTGATTCTGCTCGGTCGCTCAGGGAATATGAGTTCCCTGCTGAGCCTTGGTCCTCCCAAGGTTAATCTATTAATACTTACCCTAAAAAAATAACAAACAAAATCTGTCAGAAGTGGGATTCGAACCCACGCTTCAGGTAGAGACTGCGACCTGAACGCAGCACCTTAGACCACTCGGCCATTCTGACACCAATACCCCTGCTTCTTAAACTATAAAGGATATATAACAGATGTGAATTCAGCAGTGGGATTTGAAGCCAGAGCTCTTAAACAATTCACCTATCCTGACTGTTATAAATGAATTACAACAAAAATTTTTGAACAAACCCCCCTAACTTTCACATGCAGGTTTTATAAAGCAGCTCTGAGACAATAAGTTGAAGCATGTTCTGATGGTAGTGGTTACTTCTGTCAGTGATATTGTGTGATGGAGTTCAACAGTGCACTGAAACAGCTGGAGTTAAACTTAATTTGCTGTGAGAGGAGGGACTGATTTAAATGAGTGGACAGTATATTATTCTATAAAACTGAGTGCTCTGTACATATCACTCTGTCTTCCATTAACTTCACTGGGATTCAATTTCATCTCATATCAAGTATTAACTTTGCTGTTAAAGCTGATACTATACAGCTGCATCACTTGAGCTAGTGTCTTTTGGTGTCAGGATGGCCTAGCGGTCTAAGGCGATGCGTTCAGGTCGCAGTCTCTACCTGAGGCATGGGTTCGAATCCCACTTCTGACAGATTTCTTTTGTTATTTTTTTTGGGCTCTCAAGTAGTCTGGTCTGTGTGAGCTAGTCCAGGAAACGGTTAAAAAAATATATGAAGGCTAGTTGCTCGATCACCCATGTTTTTTGTGAAAGTAAAATGTTTATCTCATAACTTCCTTTTTAAGGCTCTATTATAATATTGTACTATTTTGAATACAGAAAGAACCACCAGTCAGTACTAGAGACATCAGCCGAAATGAGTTTCCTTTTTTTTTGGCTGGACGCTTTATCTTTAAACTCATCTTAGACTTTTTTCTAGTTAACTTTTTTTAATGTTAACTTTAATGTTTAATATTTAATGTTGGAAGTTGTGCTGTGGCTAAGTTAGTGAAAACGAATTACCTGCCTGTTTGCTGCTATGTAAATGTTCTGTGACATGACGAGTCCTGTCACACAACATTGATAAATGACTAAAAGCTTCAGAACCAGCATTAAAGATTTGGTCCTTCTGATGGAGATGCTGGGGATTGAACCCAAGACCTCTTACATGCGAAGCAAGCGCTCTACCACTGAGCTACATCCCCATGTACTGATTGCACATTCAGAGTTATTCACATTCATGAGCTTCATGTACAATTTGAACCTCTTTTTTTGGTTGTTTGGTTAGTTCCTGAAAGGTCGTGTGAATCAATCAGAGAGAGTAAAGAAGACATTTAATGCCAATAACTCAAGACATTGTAAAAAAAACTGATGATGATTTATTTTAAGACCTTGACAGAAAGTCAAACCCTGATGATCATATTATAATCTGACATTAAAACATTAAATTATTAAAACCTAAGATGTTCCTTAAAAATCATATTAAAGATACGTTTATGGTATAAAGTAACAGACTACATTTTCTTCATCATTCATCATATTGAGTCACACAACATCCAAGGCTTTAGATTCTGAGTGAGGCTAAGTTCTATCCTGTTTCGTGGAACTGAATTTAAGAAAAATTTGCTCGTTTTTTTTGGAACAGGCTCCAGGTATCTCTCACACTCTAAGCAAGGATCATACACTGAAAGAAAACTGCCTCGGGACTTTCATTTATTTTAATAATCTTCAATGTAAATAATTTAAAATAATTAAGGTGGAATATTTTCAGGAGGTCCAGAATTTTACTGGATGATTGTTGGATCTGATTAATGAAAAAAAAACAAAAAAAAAACATGACATACTTTTTACTGTCTAAATAAATTCCTTAATTGTGCTGCATTTTATAACCACAACCATAACAGGGTCACTAAAAGTCTAACTGTGGATAAGCCTTAAAGTGTTTCATGGTCCACCTGAGGGTTTTGGTGTCCATTTGGAGGTATGAGTTCAAATCCCACTTAAGACATAATCTAAAAAGAATGATTTAACTGACAACAGTGAAGAAACAGACAGCAGGAAAGTGTAAAAACCCATTATTCACTTTCTGATTATTTAAACTCCAACATCAACAATAATCACAATATAAGTCATTTATTAACATTTGTTTAATGTAGATTCATTAGTTTTCGTTTAACTACAAAATGTGTCTAAATATGTCTTCACGAGGAATCGTTTTTAATTCGAATAAGGGTGGTGTACCAAATGGCGCAACGTACACTACGAATGTGCCCTAGGTGTCCGTATCCGGTATACACTTTGAAGTGCGCTTTTTTACCAAACAATGGCATTTGACATTCTGCCCGGGAATGAACCAAAACCGGACTGAACAAGTGTAACAAAGTAAACCAGACTTTATTTTAGATTCATTAGAGTATAATTTTAAGTGTAAAACAGTAAACTATTAAACTATTCCTATATTTTTTAAACAGTAAATTTAAAGGATTTAGTTACTGGTTACCTCGGTTTGGTAGTTTTTAGCGGTTTAAATCTGCAGGTGTAGATGAAACTAATCCAAAATTCATCCTTATAATCCATTAAGTTTGACAAACAGAACATCCAGTTTATCTGTCAAAATAAATAAGTTTTCGTCTCAGTTTTCCCTCGTTGAGCATCGACACGTTTAAACACTTTAGGTACATTTTTATCGCCGCCAGAGGGTGCTGTCTGTTTATTGAGACTCATTGTTCATTAAAAAAATCCATCTTGTTTGTTATTTAATGTCATTTTAATATCTTTTTTAATCTCTGACACATGTAAGATTTACTAGTTGACTAATAAAAGATATTTGTATTAATAGAGTTTTGAAAGTTGTCATTTTTTCCCAATATCCTTTTTTAGGTTTGTATAATGTTAAATTCTGATGTTCAAAATTCACGTAATTTTTATTTATATATCAGCTTTTTACAACAGTTCATTGTCACAAAGCAGCTTTACATGAATGAAAAGCCTTTTAAACCCCACAAACAAAAAACCTCCTCACCTGTTATGTTGTCATTATTAAGGAAGGAAACCTTGCGAGGACCAAGACTCAAGTGGGGGGACTCATCCTCCTTGAACGGACCAGGCAGCAACAAAAAAGGGTAGGACAAGCCATGTACAATTTACTTTTTTAAAAACATAAAAACCCTTACATCAAGACCCAATTTCAAGTATTCTCACGACAAAATTTAAACAAAAAAAGCACTTTATCATCCCATGACCCCCAGTAGACTTTTTTGGGTTTTCTCCAAAAAAAAGGGAAAGGATTTCAATTTTTTTTAAAATAATGAAGCGATCCTAAAGATTGTGTAAATATCTACAGAATCCAAAAGACTTTAAAAATATAACATAAAATCAAAACTTGATACAGAGTTTTTTTTGTTATATTGTCCCCGATAATTTTTCCC
>JAFMOC010001121.1:0-39615 GCA_019802505.1 Corydoras sp. C115 | reverse complement strand
TTCACACTCCAGAAGACACTTTGTAAACAGTGGAACAGCTTTAGTGCTGATCTGTTTCTATGAATCTGTATTTTAGGATTTAAATTAATGTATTGTATATCACACACTGATACCAATCAGAAGATGGGGGGGGGGGGGGGGGGGTTGTTGATAATGATGTCACACGGCTCAGCCAATCAGATTTAAGGATGGAACTGCCTGGTTTTATAGTTAGTATTTACTTATTAATTATTGACAAACCTGCACTAACACCTTTAACTTTAATTTGTTTTTAATTTTAGTCTCCTGTAAAACGGTGGCGGTGGTGGTGGTGGTGTGTGTGTGTGTGTGTGTGTGTGTGTGTGTGTGTGTGTGTTGTACTGGATTAGATGCAACAGTGCTGCTGGAGTATATAAAAAAAAATCTCCCTTCAAAACACATGACCTGCTGCCTCTGTTTGCACAGCCACAAGGTGGCGCAGTGAGGTGGAGGTGTGTAACAGAGTGTACAGTGAGTGGACGCAGGATTACATTTTTTCTGTATCTTGTTGCTTCAATTTTGATATGGGGGGTGGGAGCTTATCCCAGCACTCAAAGGACAAAGTGCAGGGAAGAACATGCCAAAGATCCTCCTCTCTGAGAAGCCAAACCAAGAAACCACGAAATTCAGTTTCATTTCAGACGGAGAACGCAAAACAAGATCAACAATCCGTAGACAAATAATGTTGGGGGGGGGGGGGCTGAGGGGGGGTTAATGGCTGAACAAAAGAACTCTGACGAACCATGTGACCTGTCATTAGAAAGAGTATGACATCATAATGCAAGAGAAACGAGAAGTCTGCACACGGCCTGAAAAAGCGTTACTTAAACCAGTGATTCTCAATTATTTTCTGTTAAGCCCCTCCCCCTAGGAAGAAGGAAAAAATTTGTGCCCCCCCCACATACACTCACCCCCCCACATGACAAAATGGGATGATAAAGTATTCTTACTGTAGTATGATTTATCTATAAATTTGTTCTAAGTTCAGCTCTATTATTACAATGTCTCCTTATTAACAATAAAGAAAACAAAAAAGTGTCACAATCTGTACTCAGAGAGCAGTCAGGAGACGCGTATGCAGAACAAGCACAATTTATTAAATAAACGGGCAGAGGCAGGGTAATGCAGGAGGAGCAGTGAGTGAACGTGTTGGAGCTTACAGAAACCAGGATGGAAGCTGGCATCCAAACGAGGAAACACACAATGAAAGACGGATTAGAGAGAATCGCTAGGTAAAGGGAACAGGAAAAAACGCTCGGTATGTCGGCAACACCAGAAACAATACATCGCACCCGATCAGGAGGAGAGCAGGGTTTAAATAGACAAACGACCCACGAGATAATCAGCCACACCTGCTGAAGGAGAAGAAGCAGGAGAGCGGGATTAGGAGGCGGGGCTGAGAGAGCGAGTGACAGGGCGAGACGGAGGGACAGAGACCGAGTACGGATTTCTGACAAAAAGAAAGAAATATAGATCAACTTAGAACAAAGAATCATTTAATTAACTTTGTTTTTTAGTTTGTAACAGAAACGAATGAAATTCTGATTTAAACCAGAGACAACTGACTGCATTTAATACTGAAAAATTTAATTAAATAAAATCAATTAATAATAATTAATTCAAATTCATCAGCAACATTCATTCAGGAGCAAAATTTTTATTTCTTTATTTTTTTTATCAAAATGAGGAAGCCAGAATTAATGTCTCCAACGAGTCCGTTTTGCAGCTCAGCTTTTCTGAAGCAGCTTCATAAAGCGAGATGATCGCTGGAGATACTCGTCACGTTTACCATTAAAAACTCAAGCAGTTATCAGTGTGATCGGTGTAATGGGGTGTAAATAAAGGGTGTAATGTCTTTAATTGATCGGGGTGTAATGTCTTTAATTGATCGGGGTGTAATGTCTTTAATTGATTGGGGTGTGATGTCTTTAATTGATGGGGGTGTAATGTCTTTAATTGATAAGGGTATAACGTCTTTAATTGATCGGGGTGTAATGTCTTTAATTGATGGGGGTGTAATGTCTTTAATTGATTGGGGTGTGAAGTCTTTATTTGATCGGGGTGTAATGTCTTTAATTGATGGGGGTGTGATGTCTTTAATTGATCGGGGTGTGATGTCTTTAATTGATTGGGGTGTAATGTCTTTAATTGATTGGGGTGTGATGTCTTTAATTGATGGGGTGTAATGTCTTTAATTGATCGGGGTGTGATGTCTTTAATTGATCGGGGTGTGATGCCTTTAATTGATCGGGGTGTGATGTCTTTAATTGATTGGGGTGTAATGTCTTTAATTGATCGGGGTGTAATGTCTTTAATTGATCGGGTGTAATGTCTTTAATTGATTGGGGTGTAATGTCTTTAATTGATCAGGGTGTAATGTCTTTAATTGATCGGGGTGTAATGTCTTTAATTGATCGGCGTGTCATGTCTTTAATTGATTGGGGTGTAATGTCTTTAATTGATCGGGGTATAATGTCTTTAATTGATTGGGGTGTAATGTCTTTAATTGATGGGGGTGTAATGTCTTTAATTGATCGGGGTGTGATGTCTTTAATTGATCGGGGTGTGATGTCTTTAATTGATCGGGGTGTGATGTCTTTAATTGATCAGGTGTAATGTCTTTAATTGATCGGGGTGTGATGTCTTTAATTGATCAGGTGTAATGTCTTTAATTGATCGGGGTGTAATGTCTTTAATTGAACAGGTGTAATGTCTTTAATTGATTTGGATGTAATGTCTTTAATTGATCGGGGTGTAATGTCTTTAATTGATCGGGGTGTAATGTCTTTAATTGATCGGGGTGTAATGTCTTTAATTGATCGGGGTGTAATGTCTTTAATTGATCGGGGTGTAATGTCTTTAATTGATCGGCGTGTCATGTCTTTAATTGATCGGGGTGTGATGTCTTTAATTGATCGGGGTGTGATGTCTTTAATTGATCAGGTGTAATGTCTTTAATTGATCGGGGTGTGATGTCTTTAATTGATCAGGTGTAATGTCTTTAATTGATCGGGGTGTAATGTCTTTAATTGAACAGGTGTAATGTCTTTAATTGATTTGGATGTAATGTCTTTAATTGATCGGGGTGTAATGTCTTTAATTGATCGGGGTGTAATGTCTTTAATTGATCGGGGTGTAATGTCTTTAATTGATCGGGGTGTAATGTCTTTAATTGATTGGGGTGTGATGTCTTTAATTGATTGGGGTGTGATGTCTTTAATTGATTGGGGTGTCATGTCTTTAATTGATTAGGGTGTGATGTCTTTAATTGATGGGGGTGTAATGTCTTTAATTGATAAGGGTATAACGTCTTTAATTGATCGGGGTGTAATGTCTTTAATTGATTGGGGTGTGATGTCTTTAATTGATGGGGTGTAATGTCTTTAATTGATTGGGGTGTAATGTCTTTAATTGATCGGGGTGTAATGTCTTTAATTGATTGGGGTGTAATGTCTTTAATTGATTGGGGTGTAATGTCTTTAATTGATCGGGGTGTAATGTCTTTAATTGATTGGGGTGTAATGTCTTTAATTGATTGGGGTGTAATGTCTTTAATTGATCGGGGTGTAATGTCTTTAATTGATCAGGGTGTAATGTCTTTAATTGATCGGGGTGTAATGTCTTTAATTGATCGGGGTGTAATGTCTTTAATTGATCGGCGTGTCATGTCTTTAATTGATCGGGGTGTAATGTCTTTAATTGATCGGGGTATAATGTCTTTAATTGATTGGGGTGTAATGTCTTTAATTGATGGGGGTGTAATGTCTTTAATTGATCGGGGTGTAATGTCTTTAATTGATCGGGGTGTGATGTCTTTAATTGATCGGGGTGTGATGTCTTTAATTGATCGGGGTGTGATGTCTTTAATTGATCAGGTGTAATGTCTTTAATTGATCGGGGTGTAATGTCTTTAATTGAACAGGTGTAATGTCTTTAATTGATTTGGATGTAATGTCTTTAATTGATCGGGGTGTAATGTCTTTAATTGATCGGGGTGTAATGTCTTTAATTGATCGGGGTGTAATGTCTTTAATTGATCGGGGTGTAATGTCTTTAATTGATTGGGGTGTGATGTCTTTAATTGATTGGGGTGTCATGTCTTTAATTGATTGGGGTGTGATGTCTTTAATTGATCGGGGTGTCATGTCTTTAATTGATCGGGGTGTAATGTCTTTAATTGATCGGCGTGTCATGTCTTTAATTGATCGGGGTGTCATGTCTTTAATTGATCGGGGTGTCATGTCTTTAATTGATGGGGGTGTAATGTCTTTAATTGATGGGGGTGTAATGTCTTTAATTGATGGGGGTGTAATGTCTTTAATTGATCGGGGTGTGATGTCTTTAATTGATCGGGGTGTGATGTCTTTAATTGATCGGGGTGTGATGTCTTTAATTGAACAGGTGTAATGTCTTTAATTGAACAGGTGTAATGTCTTTAATTGATCGGGGTGTGATGTCTTTAATTGATCGGGGTGTGATGTCTTTAATTGATCGGGGTGTGATGTCTTTAATTGATCGGGGTGTGATGTCTTTAATTTATTTGGGTGTCATGTCTTTAATTGATTGGGGTGTCATGTCTTTAATTGATCGGGGTGTGATGTCTTTAATTGATCGGCGTGTCATGTCTTTAATTGATCGGGGTGTCATGTCTTTAATTGATCGGGGTGTAATGTCTTTAATTGATCGGGGTGTAATGTCTTTAATTGATCGGGGTGTAATGTCTTTAATTGATCGGGGTGTGATGTCTTTAATTGATCGGGGTGTGATGTCTTTAATTGATCGGGGTGTAATGTCTTTAATTGATCAGGTGTAATGTCTTTAATTGATCGGGGTGTAATGTCTTTAATTGAACAAGTGTAATGTCTTTAATTGATTGGGGTGTAATGTCTTTAATTGATCGGGTGTAATGTCTTTAATTGATTGGGGTGTAATGTCTTTAATTGATTGGGGTGTAATGACTTAAAGTGACGCCTTCATTTATTTGGCTTCACGCTGTCCACTGTCAACATTTTAAGACACAGAGGACACACCGGTCTTTCTTCGTCTCCACCTCAGTTTCAGTGAAGCCAGGTGCTACATTCACGTCTTCATATTTCCTCGTTTTTGCTTTTGGTTGACTTTTGTTTGTCTCATTGTCTTCGTCTCTCTCCGCCGTCTCTGTTAAATATTTGTCCATGTTGTCTCTTGAGGGTTTGTTCAGTTCACTTAATCTCACTTGCTCTGTGATTTCTTGTTATGCGCCCCCTCAGGCACCGCACTGCACTGAAGGACTGTATTAGACTAAATGACTCTGATACAGAACCTGGTTCAGGATTATTAATGACTTTATAAAGATCTCAGTCATGTTATTGATTATTCCAGAACATTTATACATTTAGTAAGATCAAAGAGATCAGTGATATTTAATCCATCTGTGATGTCACCACCTTAATTAGAACTGATCCCTACAACGTACCTCTGTAGATTTTAGATCAGTGATAATTATAATGAAGCTTACATCAACAACAACATATAGTGTGTGTGTGTGTGTGTGTGTGTGTTTCAGGTTGTATTATTGTAGTCTATCAGGTGAAAGTTGTTCAGCTCTGTCCTCAGTTCTCAGTTTAAACTCCAGTCTGAAAAATTTGGACCTGAGTTCTAATAATCTGGAGGATTCAGGAGTGAAGGTTCTCTCTGATGGACTGAAGAACCCAGACTGTAAACTGGAGACACTGCAGTAAGTTCATCACTCTCTCACTGCACTTACACTAAACACAACCATCACATGTTCTATTACACTAAATCACTCTGATACACAACCTGATAGAGTTTCTCTTTGACTTCCTGTTTGTTTGATGTCATATTTTGATCATCATTAAATATAAAACTCTCTTCATTGTAATGATTTATTATTTATGATGTTATTGTGTAAGGGATACACTAATTGTGAGGTGATTTGGTATGTTCTCTGTGTCTGTGCAGGTTGGTTAAGTGTGGTTTAACAGATGAAGGTTTTGTTGCTTTGGCTTCAGCTCTGAGATCAAACACTTCATCAAACCTGAGAAAACTGTATCTGTACAATAAACCAGGAGAATCAGGAAAGAAACTCCTCACTGATCTACAGAAGGATCCTCACTGTAACCTGAAGAAACTAGAGTGAGACACACACACACACACACACACACACACACACACACACAGACTGGTATTTCCTCTGATGAAGACCTGATGATGTCTGATCTGGTTTCTTCTCTCCTACAGAATCTGATCTTCTCTACAGAGGATGAAGTGGAGCACCGATACACACCATCAGTGATGAATCAAATCTTTTGCTGATTCATTTTGAATGTTATTATTAACAGTGACACAGTTAGAGTATTGAAGTCCATGGTTCAGCTCATTCCTCTAACTAATAGATTGTTCTAGATGACATTATTAAATCAATAAGACTAAAGCCTGAGTGTGGAAGCAGCATAGAACACAAACCAAGTGAAGAGCTCGACTTAAAGAGAGAAAAAGGAACGAATTTTCAGGCAGAACTTCTCCTCTGTGAAGCACAGGTTCTTTACTAGTTATAAAATAAAATGCAGTATTAAAATTAATAAAACTGTGACTGAAAGTCACAGTGCAAAAAAAAAAAAATAGTGATTGTTTTATATTCTTAACAAACGTAGAAGTTAATTTTTTTTCAGCATTTTTCAAATAAAATTTTTTATATTCAAATAATATGATGAAGTGTGATATGTTTAAAATGACCATTTGTAAAAAGTTACAAATAAAATGTCAATATACTTTTTCTGTAATATTTACGTTTTTTTCCTCTAAAACATAAAAACAATATCATTGATTTTCTTCATTTTACAATTAAAGTCCTTAAAATATATTAGAATCATTTCTGTGTTTCACGTGTTTTAATAAAAACCTTACATTTAAATGACAACGCAGTAGCAGCAAGAAAAAAACAATAATAAAAAAGAACAAAACAGAATTAAACAATAGTACAAAAAGTCTAAATGCAATTAAAGCTGATTAAATGGATGGCGGTGCAGATTGATGGTTAAGAATAAATGCTAAATGTATAATGTATAGCGTGTAAATAGTCATGTGACTGTATGTAAAGTATTGTTAGTGTGAAAGTTCAAAGCTAAAGTGTCCCGTAGTGTTAAAGGTTTGTAATCAGTGTATAGAGAATACAACAGAATGGTGGAAGAATCTTAAACAGTCCGTTTAGGAACTTTGGAGACGCTTTCTTTATTGATGCCATGTTTAGAAAGCGCACATGTCCACTGGGGGGCGCCGAGTGTGTCGGAATCGACTCCTGAATCGATTAGGAGCGCGGTCTGAGGTGAAAAATGGCGGGAATGCTGGCGGGCTCAGGACTCTGAGGTAAATCTTGCTGATCATGTCGTTTCTTTGTCAGATTTAGAAGCTGTAAAGGAAGAACGTTGTGGAGAGAAAAAAGGGAGCAAAACAAACACCCGAAATCTGTTCCAAATACAAACCAACTACTTGTGTGGTGAGTGTGCTGTGCGCATGCGCTGAAGCGGTGTTGGTGTAAGTGTGAGTGTTGTGACGGGGCTCGCGCTGAGGACAGTAACTGAAGAGCATCTGTTCATCTCAGAGTCTCCAAAAGTCTCCAATAACACCACAAACAGACGCTTTAACACAAAGAAACACCACAAAAAGACGCTTTAACACAAAGAAAGCCGCCAGAGCCTCTCAAAAGTCCAGCAATACAACCACAAAGTCGCTAAGTTGGTAACACTGCCGCCCAGCGCCCGAAACATTACCCATAGTGACCCCCCCCCATAAAGATTTCAGTTTCAGAGTTTCCATCTAGCGGCGGTTTTTAAAACAGCGTTAATGTCTTTCTCATTGTTTTTCATTTATTATCGTTATAAAAATATTTATATTTTTTCATCCATCCATTATCTTCCGCTTTATCCTTTTCTATGGTTGCGGGGGGGGGGGGGGGGGGTACCCCATGCCCAATATTTATTTTTATAACATTTATATGAGGGGGGGCGGTGCGGTGGCTTAGTGTTTGGGGGATGTCTCAGCGATGGGGATTCCCGGTTCGAGTCCCCATCTGGGTGGAGTTTGCATGTTTTCCCCGTGTCCTCGTGGGTTTCCTCCGGGTTCTCCGGTTTCCTCCCACAGTCCAAAAACATGGATCAAGGTCAAATGAATTCTCCAAATTGCCCCATATAGAGTGCGTGTGTGTGCCCAGTGATAGATTGGTGCCCTATCCTGGGTCTGCCCAGCGCCCGAAACGTTCTCCCCTGGTTGGGCATGAGGAACCCCCCCCCCCACGACCCTAATAGAGGATAAAGCGGAAGATAATGAATGAATGAATAAACTAATCCATTGTTGACGTTGCATAAACTAAACCATAAAGGAGAGAGTAAAGGAGAGAGTGAGAGTACGAATCAGAATTATTTATTTGGTTGATTATGTTCCACACACATGGAATTTGGATGTGTCTCTCTAGTATACATTTATAATTTATGCAGATGTTTAAATAAAGGTGCAGTTTGTATTGTCGAGAGAGAGCAATAAAGTGCAACATTAGGCAACGATTTAGTAAGTAAAGAGTGTTTATCAGATATTTAGGAGGGTGAAGAGTCTGTGAAGGTTTTCTCAGCTCGTTCTCTGATATTTGAGATGTTTAAGTCCTGCAGGGTGGGCAGATGAGCACCAATCATTGTTCAGCGGTTCTAATTGTTCTATCTAATCTGTTTCTCTTTTGTTTTGTTGCAGCTCCAAACCAGATGGTAATAAAAGTGCACATACATTTACATTTACATTTAGTCATTCAGCAGACGCTTTTATCCAAAGCGACTTACAAATGAGAACATCACAGTCAGAAGTTCTGCAGAAAACCAACTCCACTGTGAACTCATCAAACCTGATTGTTATTTGATGCTGTGCCCCCCCCCCCTTTTTTTTATAACAGGTATTTGTTAAAGAGATGCGTCTTCAGTAGTTTCTCAAAACTGCTCAGTGGTTCTGCCTAACAGACAGAGTTGGGAAGATAGTACTATCATGTTGCAGTGGTGAACGCCACGGAGTGAGAATCAGCTCCTCAGTGAGGTGGAACCACCAGGGGGCGATCATCACTGGAGCGAAGTGAACGAGTCGGAGTGTATTTTGAAAAGATAGATTGAAGGTAGGAGGGGGAAGATCCAGAAATGGTTCTGTATGCCAGAGTCAGCGACTTGTACTGAATGCAGCAGCTACAGGGAGCCAATGGAGGGACATGAGTGATGGAGGGACAGGAAGTTCAAGTTATTTATTTATATAGCACTTTTTGCATCAGTACATTGTCACAAAGCAGCTTTACAGAATGAAAAGCCTTTAGAAAGAAATTGAGTGTGTACATGGAGATAGAAAGCAGTATCCAGTAGCAGAACTGACTGTTGAAATTGATGCGGTGAAATATTTACTGCAAATGGTGGTCGTTCAAAATTTACCTTTTGATATTATCCTGGGGAGGGATATACCTGGGTGGGGTGTCTTAATAGGATCTGTTGCTAATGTGTCTCATGCCTGTGCTGTGAATGTGTCATGTGCTGTGGTTACCCGTTCCCAGAGGGCTTTGGAGCCACTACCAGATCTGTCAGAGGACTTAATCCAAGTTAGGAGTAAAGGGCCACGGAAGTCATGTCGCCAGAGACGTTTAGAAAAGTACAGCCATGGGGGGGCTTTCCAGAAAGTGAACACTGAGGGGTTGGATGTTGATTGGAATGTGCCACGTGACATTGTTAAACTGCAACAGGCAGATACCACACTAAGTGCATTGTTCCAAAAAGCAGAGTCTAACATCACAAAGTTTGCTTTAGACGGGTACCGGATTGAAAATGGTATTTTGTACAATCAGACAGATGCTAATGTTAAACGACTTGTAGTTCCAGTTACCTGTAGACCTTTTCTTCTCCATCTAGCACACACTGTCCCATGGGCGGGGCATTTGGGGCTGCAGAAAACTTTTCTTAGGTTAAGTGTAAGATTCTTCTGGCCAACAATGTACACTGACACAAAACATTATTGTAAAACATGTCCTGTCTGTCAAAAGACCTCTGGAGTTCGCAAGTCTGAACGAGCTCCGTTGTGTCCACTGCCAATCATCTCCTCTCCTTTCCGTAGAATTGCCATAGACATTGTGGGGCCCTTGGAAACAAGCAGTTCTGGTTACAGGTACATACTGGTAGTGTGCGATTATGCCACCAGGTTCCCAGAAGCATTTCCACTGCGAAGCATAACTACCTCTAAAGTTGTCAGTGCTCTTGTTCAGTTGTTTTCCAGAGTTGGAATTCCTGATGAAATTATTACTGACCAAGGGACAAACTTCACCTCGCGCTTGATGATGCAGCTCTACCGGCAGCTGGGGATCAAGGCTCGGAGGACCACACCGTATCATCCCCAAACGGACGGGTTGGTCGATGACACAGGCCGGGATTGGGACAAGTGGCTGCCTTTCTTGCTGTTTGCTTATCGGGAAGTACCTCAAGCGTCAACCGGTTTCTCACCTTTCAAACTCTTGTATGGCTGGTCAGTAAGGGGGCCACTAGACCTCCTAAAGAGTTCATGGGAAGACACTCCCACCACAGAATCCAACAGCCAAAGCATCGTTCAGTATGTGCTGCAGATGCGGAGCCGGCTGGAAAAGTATCAGCAAGAAGCCCAGGAGAATCTTCAGGCGGCTCAACGTGACCAAAAGAGATGGTATGACCAACATGCAAGAAGAAGGGAGTTTCAAGTAGGCCAAAACGTGCTCCTGCTGTTGCCCTGTTCTTCCAGTAAGTTGTTGGCCAAGTGGCAAGGACCATACACCATCCAACGAAAGATTAGCTCGACAACATATGAAATCCACCATCCAGAGAAGGGTAAGCCATTTCAAACTTACCATGTGAATCTCCTCAGGGCCTGGCATGACCGAGCAGATCAAAAGATGGCGCTGTTTGTACAGTATGTGGAAGAGGAGGCAGAGCCGGAAGAGCTGTTGCAGGCGTGGAGTGGCAAGACAGAGGTGACCCTGTCACATCTGAATGGTAAAGAACAAAGGGATTTGTTTGATCTGTTCAGTCACTATTCCACACTCTTTCAGCAAAAGCCAGGGAAAACTACACTACTGGAACATACAATCATTCTCAAACCTGACCAGATCCCTATCAGACAACCACCTTACCGCATTCCTGAGAGAATAGTTGAGGCTCTAGAGAAGGAAGTTCATGCCATGTTGGACCTAGGTGTGATAGAGCCATCAGCCAGTGAATGGAGCAGCCTGATCGTAATTGTACCAAAAAAAGATGGATCTATACGTGTGTGCCTCGATTTCCGGAGACTGAATGTCATCTCTCACTCCGTTGCCTATCCAATGCCACGCATAGATGAGCTGCTGGAAAAGGTAGGCCATGCCAATTTCATTACCACTTTAGATCTTTGTAAAGGATATTGGCAGGTCCCTTTAGAGAAGAAGTCCAAAGCTTACACTGCTTTCCGCACACCAACGGGCCTGTTTCAGTTCCGCATGATGCCCTTTGGTCTTCATGGAGCACCTACCAGTTTTCAGCGGTTAATGGATCAAGTACTCAAAGATTGCTTTGACTGTAGTGCCGCATATTTAGATGATGTGGTGATCTTCAGTAAAACCTGGCAGCAACACCTGGAGCACCTAAATCGTGTCCTTGGGAAGATCCAGCAGGCGGGCTTGACGTTGAATGTGCAGAAGTGTGAGTGGGCCAGAGCTGAAACAAGGTACCTGGGATACCAACTGGGAAGAGGGACCATCAGACCACAGGTGGACAAGGTACAGGCAATAAGGAATAGTCCACATCCAACAACCAAGACCCAGGTAAAATCTTTCCTTGGCCTGATTGGTTGGTACCGAAGATTTATTCCCCATTGTGCTACAATTGCTGCCCCGCTAACTGACCTGACAAAGAAAACTGCTAGTAATCCTGTCATTTGGAATGATAAATGTGAAGCTGCCTTTAATGCTTTGAAGGAGTGTTTGTGTGCTTCTCCTGTAATCCAGACCCCTGACTTTAAAAAGCGCTTTCTTGTCGAGGTGGATGCTTCCGGCTGTGGCCTAGGAGCTGTCCTTGCACAAGGAGAACCAGGTGAAGAACGGCCTGTCTTATTCCTCAGTCGGAAATTACTGCCATGAGAAACAAGGTATTCAGCTGTGGAGAAGGAATGCCTAGCAATTAAGTGGGCATTAGATAGTTTGAGGTATTATCTGTTGGGCCGGGATTTTGATCTTTATACAGACCACAGAGCACTGACATGGATGAACACCATGAATGAATAAGAATGCCCAGGTGACAAGATGGTATTTGGAGTTGCAGCCTTTCCAGTTCTGTGTCCATCACAAGCGAGGCCAGCAGAACATTGTCACTGACTATCTGTCCAGGCTGCCCAGTTTTGCCACCCTAGAAGAGGAGGGTGGTGATGTCACATGGAGCTCTTTCACTAGGTGCCAAGGCACCACATTACACATCAATCAAAGGACCCAAACTGTGTAATCTGACTGCCGTTGTAATTCCAGTCTGGTTAGAAGTCAATGATTGCATCCAATTAAGTTAATTAGAGGTAAATTAAGAATTGTGGTAAATCTAAGGTCTGTTAATGTAAACAGGCGGGTTGTGTGGAAAATGTGTAACATGTTGGCTACTGTGAAACCTTGATGTTGGTGTGTAAATGGGAGATAAAATGGGTTTCTTGTTTTTGTGGTTAATTGACAGGGGAGGGGCTAGGTAGTATTTAAGCCCTCAGAAGGAGTTAGCTGGGGTTGGCCATTTTTGATTGCAGTCTGTTTTGTAGTCTTGAGCTGTACAGAGGTGTGCTCTTGAGATTGGCAAGTTTATTTATTTATTTATATTTACTTTAGTGAAGTGACCGGTTTCTTTTGTTTTGTTAAAGTCTATAGGCCTATATTACTTTGTAACCTTGTGAAATTCAATTTTATTTTGTTAATTTTTGTTTTTGCATTTTTGGAAAACTTGGGTTGTGAATAAAACCTTTTTTTTTTTTTTTTTTGCAATTCTTGGCTGAGTTATCATTTGGTCACAGAACCCATGTGACAAACCCCTAAAGAGCGAGCCGAAGCGACAGTGGCAAGAAAAAAAACTCCCTGTTATGTTGTTATTTAAGGAAGAAACCTCGTGAGGACCAAGACTCAGTGGGGGACTCATCCTCCTTAAGCGGCCGGGCAGCAACAACAATGTAGGACAGCTATGTACAGATATTAAACAAATGGAAAAACTAACAATTGGAAAACTATATGTGAGTCCATTAGGGGGCGTCCTGCAGGACTGCCAGTCCAATTAATATTCAGTTCATGAGTAACATGACTTCTTGGGCTGGTTGAATAGTCGGGCTGCAGAGTTTTGAATTAGTTGATTGTGGAAGCTGGGATACCGGCAAGTAGAGCATTACAATAATCAAGCCAGAACACCGAACAATTTAACCTCCCGCTATGCAGAGCCATCGCTGTCTTGTATGAACCAGTGACGGGTTGGTCATGTGATGTGATGTTTCTTTGGGTCTGGGATAATGGTGGATTGTTTGAAACTTTAGCACAGACATTTTTATACATCTACTATAGAATCATCACAGGGAAAGCCACCATGGAGGACTGCTGTTACCATCTTACACTAATTCACCAAATGAAAAATGCAACATCACTCTGCAAGAAACAGTACGTGTTTTATCACAGCGTTAACAATAGCTATTGAAAATGCCGCGTCGGAATCGACTCCTGAATCGATTCGGAGCGCGGTATGAGGTGAAAAATGGCGGCATTTTTCACCTCAGACCGCGCTCCAAATCGATTCAGGAGTCGATTCCGACACGGTCGCACACTCTGCGCCCCCCAGTGGACATGTGCGCTTTCTAAACATGGCATCAATAAAGAAAGCGTCTCCAGAGTTCCTAAACGGACTGTTTAAGATTCTTCCACCATTCTGTTGTATTCTCTATACACTGATTACAAACCTTTAACACTACGGGACACTTTAGCTTTGAACTTTGACACTAACAACACTTTACATACAGTCACATGACTATTTACACGCTATACATTATACATTTAGCATTTATTCTTAACGATCAATCGCTGCACCGCCATCCATTTAATCAGCTTTAATTGCATTTAGAATTTTTGTACTATTTTTTTAAAAACTGTTTTGTTCTTTTTTTATTATTGTATTATTAATTTTTTTTTTTCTGCTGCTGGTTGATAAATTTCAATAAAGTATCCTCTCTATCTATCTCTCTAAAACTGTCGACTGCGTTGTCATTTAAAGCCCTAAAATCATTTTAATATTTTATAAATCACTAGGCGATCGAGAACACACTACAAACTTTATATTTTGTTAAATTCCCGGTCAGTTGATTTATCCGAGTAAATCGTCCAATAAAGCCGGAATGGCAGCAGCAGCTTTAGGTGACAGCAAAGGACCGTCTATAAACTGCAGTCATTGTGGAAATACCGAAAAACATCACTGGTATAAGGATCATGCATTCAACACTTAAATCCCCCCCCAAAAAACAATATAAAGTGAAAATTATAACTAGACATGAAAAAATCTTTAGCGATGATGATTTAAAAATTCCATGTTTTACAAAATGAATTACTGTAAATATTAATATTGCAATAAACTCACTTGTAGTTTACAGAATGGCACATGAAAAATATACTGCAACCTTCATTTTACTGAAGGTTGGTAAAAGGTTGATCTTCAAACTGGGAATATGTTCACAGGACTTGGATATGTTCACAGACAGTGTGCTATGCTACATAAAGAACTGCATTGACACGGTCACAGTGGACAAACATATCCGAGTATATCCCAACCAGAAGCCCTGGATGACAAAAGAGGTCCAACAGCTACTTAAAGAACGGTACGTTGCTTTCAAGTCTGGCGACAGGGCTTTTTACTGTTCGGCACGTTCCAACCTGAAACGGGGCATCAGGAAGGCAAAGGATGACTACAAAAAGATGATTGACGAACACCTAGAAAGCAACAACACAAGACAAGTCTGGCAGGCAGTACAACACCTCACAAATTTCAAAAATAATTGGGAGATAACAAGGGGAAATGCTACACTGGCAGAGGAGCTAAACGTCTTCTTCGCACGCTTTGAGGAGCCGCAGGGAAACGAAATATTGCACCCTACTGTCAGCAGTAACACCCTTACTGTGAAGGAGGAGGATGTAAGACGCACACTAAAGACCATCAACCCAAGAAAGGCGACAGGTCCTGACGGTATCACTGGGCGTGTGCTGAAGGACTGCGCTGATCAACTTTCTGGAATTCTCACTAGGATCTTTAACAGGTCACTCTCGCAATCATCCATCCCAGTCTGTCTGAAAACCTCAACCATAGTTCCGCTACCAAAGACACCACGGATAAACAGCCTTAATGACTACCGCCCAGTTGCTCTAACCCCGGTGGTCATGAAGTGCTTCGAGAAACTGGTCAGGAATCACATACTTTCATTTCTTCCATCCAACTTTGACCCACATCAGTTTGCATACAGGGCTGGCAGGTCGACAGAGGACGCAGTGGTCACGGCTCTTCATACAACCTTGAACCACCTGGAGCAGCAAGGATCCTACGCCCGACTCCTTTTTGTGGATTATAACTCGGCCTTTAACACCATCATCCCCCACAGACTGATGTGCAAACTGTTGGACCTGGGTCTGCCTTACCACACCTGTCTATGGATCAAAGACTTTCTGACGGGGCGCAGACAGAGGGTTAGAATAGGACCTCACACCTCTACAGCCATCAGCATTAGCACGGGCGCCCCCCAGGGCTGTGTGCTGAGTCCCCTGCTCTATACCCTCTACACCCATGACTGCACCACTTCTCACACCAGCAACACCATAGTTAAATTCGCACACGACACCACTATTCTGGGACTCATCTCTGGAAACGACGAGACAGCCTACCGGGATGAAGTGGAACGACTGTCATTATGGTGCACAGAAAATAACCTAAAGTCTAAATACATCAAAGACGAAGGAGCTGGTCATAGATTTCAGGAAGGTGAGGAAAGACATCAAACCTATATTCATCAACGGGGACTGTGTAGAAAGAGTCACAAACTTTCGCTTCCTGGGTATCAATATCGAGGAGGACCTCACCTGGGGAGTGAACACCAAAAAACTGGCAAAGAAGGCACAGCAGAGACTCTACTTCCTGAGGACTCTCAGGAATAATAACATCGATCAGAGACTGCTGGTGTCCTTCTACCGTTCCACCATAGAGAGCATCCTCACTCACGGACTCTGTGTGTGGTTCTCCAGCTGCACTGCAGCACAGAGAAAAGAACTACAGAGGATCGTGAGGTCTGCAGAGAAGATCATTGGATGCTCTCTACCCACCCTGGAGGATCTACACAGTTCTCGTTGTCTGCAGAGAGCTCACAAAATTATTACAGACAATTCTCACCCCGGTCACCATCTCCTAGAGCTGCTACCATCAGGTCGACGTTACAGAGCAATAAAAACAAAAACAAACCGGCTCAGAAATAGCTTTTACCCAACCGCTGTACAAACACTAAATGGTGCACAGTAAAAAAATTTTTACAGTCATAATTCACTATTGAATGTGCAATTTTTGGTGAAAATTTTGAACGTGCAATAAAAAATAAAGAAATAAAAAACGTGCAATATATAAATACAATTCAAACTCAGGTTATACATTCTTACACACTATTGTAAATAAGATTCTTTCTTTCAATTTTTTTTTCTTGTAAATTGTAAATTATAGTGTACTCTTTTAAAACTCTTTTAAATCTCTATCTGTTTAAATTTATGTATGTGACACCGAAAAGTATGGCACCTTAATTTCGTTATACCTGGTATAATGACAATAAAGATATTCTGATTCTGATTCTGATTTTAGGAATATATTCTATGGTTGATTTTTGGTTAATTTTTTAAAGTTACAAATTCCTCCTGTGAAACAGTAAAATAACACAATAATAAAAAAGCACTTGTAGTTCACAGAGACACAGCTGGAGAACATAGTACAACCTTCAGTTTGGGAAAATATTCTTCAGTTGATTTTTGGTTAAAATTTGAACGTTCCAAATTCCTCCTGTGAAGCAATGAAATGACATAATAACATAAAAACACTTGTAGTTCACAGAGACACAGCTGAGAAATAGTTCCATTGGTTACATTAAAAAAATTCTGTTGATTAAACTGGTTCTATTATGGCCTTTTTCTTATTAAAGCTGTAATAAAACATGATTTCAGAAGCACAATTTACAAACCTTTGGTGTTTTTTGGCTATGAGTATTTGCACTTATAATATAATTTAATGTTGACCCAACTATGACTTTTGCAGTTTTACTACAATATTTGATGTACAATCAGTAGTGCTTAGTCCTACATTACACAAATATATATTTTTTATTGTTATTAACCATCAATACCTATAAACTTGCCACGTGTAGTAATATATCTGTTCTTAAGTATGTTTAAATTATTTTTAGCAATTATGATCCATAGTGCGCTAAATGTTTTACGTTTATGTGCTATGGTGACTTTTTAGACGGTCTCTTGCTGTCATAGCCGCCTCCCGCTGCGGTTTCGGATGCATTTGGTCGCCTTAAATAAATTAATAAATACCTAAACAAATAAATAAATAAATAAATAAATAAATAAAGAGTGAATTTTGATGAAATATAATGATTGTAGTTTATTCTCTATTTAATCATGATTTATTAGAACTGATTTATTAGAAATTATTTATTAGAAATTATTTATTAGAACTGATTTATTATAAATGATTTATAATAAATGATTTAGTATAAAACTGTAAATTTGTAAGGAAGAGAGAGCAGCGGTGAAACGCGAATGTCTGCCGAACATCAAACGAACTTTACCGACGTCGAGGACACAGCGTGCAAAGCGGGCCCGTCGGTTTACTCCATTTCGGAGGCGTTAGAACCTCTGGAACCGTCGCTGCTAGAACCAGCAAGCGATCATTTCCTCTGATGTTCTAAAATTAAAGAACGAGAAAGCGTTTCTGTATCAAACTCCAACAGGAGACATCAGAAGACACCGAGTCCCAACCCCCCCATGTCCCAGAGACAGGAGCTAAAGCCTGCTGTTTGGACTAAAGGATCAAACGGAGCTCTTCCACTTCTACTTCCACTACAAACTCACAACATCAACAGAATTGTAAGGATGTAATGTATAATGGAGAGTAATTTATTTGATATATTAGAGATTGAGGTCATATGCTTAAAAGTTTATGTTTATATTATTCTTAATCATTCAAATGCATTTCATTCATATCATTGAACCATTTACTATAATACATTATGTTGATCTAATGACCCTTAGAAGGCCTCTCTTTCTCTGGTGAAAGGCCTAACTGACCTTGGCTTCTGGCTGAGAAACACATGTTTGCTAGTTACTGTCCTGTGGAAAATGATTGGGCTCAAGCTTCACACGGTTGGGACATGGGTTGTATTGACTAACTGTGGTTCTGTCACATGCACCTGGTTAGCAGTCTGTGGGAAGACTGTCTTTGTTTTGTGTTTTGTTCGTTTCCATCTACCTATATAAACGAGCTGTGAATCCTAATAAATCGAAGCATTGATGATCAACACTCGCGTGGTTGTCTTTTCTTCCCAAACGTTTGCACTTCGGCGCACAGAGGGCTCCGGCATCGGGTTCAGAAGCATCATTTGCAGTCAGCGTGTTTCCTGACTGATAGCTGACAACAGGGTCAGCTTTTCATTTGGCATCGGGACCGCAGCTGTTTGGTCGGCTCGGGATTTGGAACCTAACAATCTGGGGGCTCGTCCGGGATAAGGCTTGGGTAAGTGTTTATTCCATTTACTCCTGTCTTATCCCTTTATTTGGCATCTAAATTCCTAATATTTTATGGGTTTTAGTTATATTGCTATTTTAAAGCTGTTAAAAGGGGGGTTATTACAGTAGGGGCACACGCACCTATTAGCACAGCCAGTGTGTTTCCTGGCTGGGACTAGGTCTTTCACAGGTGGTGTTTTTTTTCAGAGAGGGCTCCGGCATCGGGTTCAGAAGCATCATTTGCAGTCAGCGTGTTTCCTGACTGATAGCTGACAACAGGGTCAGCTTTTCATTTGGCATCGGGACCGCAGCTGTTTGGTCGGCTCGGGATTTGGAACCTAACAATCTGGGGGCTCGTCCGAGATAAGGCTTGGGTAAGTGTTTATTCCATTTACTCCTGTCTTATCCCTTTATTTGGCATCTAAATTCCTAATATTTTATGGGTTTTAGTTATATTGCTATTTTAAAGCTGTTAAAAGGGAGGTTATTACAGTAGGGGCACACACACCTATTAGCACAGCCAGTGTGTTTCCTGGCTGGGACTAGGTCTTTCACAGGTGGTGTTTTTTTCAGAGTATTTTCTGATACGCACCTTTTCACGGTCAGTGTGTTTCCTGACTGGGGTCTGGTTGGGACCAGGTCTTACAAAGGTGGTGGTTACGTTATAATTATATGTTATATTAACGTTATAATACGTATGGGTATGGGGACCACGCACCTTGACAGTCAGTGTGTTTCCTGGCTGGGATCCGTTCTTACACAGGTGGTGAAGCCATACAACCCTGTCCACTGATAGGAGCCACTGCTCTGTGCCGATCCAATATATTGCCTTGGTTTTTGGTACTGTTACGGTGTGTTTTATTTGTATCTGTATTTGTCTTATAAGACGATGGGGAGGATTTTAAAAGAAATCCTGTGACATATTTATGGTCTTTAGGCTTATATTTTATTTTTAGCGATTTGACTATAATCTCCTAACATGCCAAACACCGTCTAATCTTTGTTTCTTTTCCTCCACTTGCTCTGAGCATGTGATTACAGATGATGAGCCTGAGTCTGATGACATGCTACATTTGGTGAATCTGGTTATTCGGACGGAACACAAGGACGCAGTAGGCTGTATTAATTGCGCTATTAACTTTGTTGTAGTGTTTTGTGGCATATTTTGGTTTATGATTTTAAATATTTTGGTTTAAAATTTGTGCTGACGGAGGTATGAATGTGTATGTGTTTTGTACTAAAATCATTCCACCATTTTTCCTATTTTGAACTTTTCCAGCTTATATTCTAGGTGAATATGACAAAACTGAGAAATAATAAAACTATCACCACAAGCAAATAAGAAAATATAAATATAAATAAAATAAATGTTTTGGTTAAAAGTAAGTAAGTAACATAACATGATACAATAATAAATTAAGAAGTAAATTAATTAATAAATTCATACATATAATGTATGAAAGACAAAATGTACACTGCTTCCATTTATTGTGTTAAATAATGGTTAACAAATCAGGGCTTGGAATTTATAACTATGCTCTGAAAGGTCATGAACCGATGGAGACTGAGTTTCCAGTGAGAAAAGAGGACATGCCCCCCGAAGACAGGTATAGGTCTGTTGGTCCCAGACCTGCCCAGATCAGGGGGGATGTCGACGCTGGAAAGTCATGGTCAGTATCTCAGGACCAGAGAGCTGTCCAGATCACCAAGTCTGCCATGTCTGTGAGCCAAACCACAAACCAAGCCTGACTGAACTGCTGTCATTTGAAATGTAAAAAATATTTTTAAAGTAAAACTATAGGACACACAAATTAATTAAATTCATTCAAGCTACATAGGGTAAAATATAAAACCTATTAATTAAATAAAGTAATAAATAAATTTGTCTCACATATTAATATTTGCTTAATATTTGCTTAACAGTTGAATGAACAGGTAATTTAAGGCTAAAACAGTAACAACTCTATAGTAATAGAGACACATTTCTCATAAGCTCTGTCTGCACTCTTCTGTTCTGTTTTCATCTTCTTATCTCTGTTTTAACATTGTGTGTGTGTGTCTGTCTGAGAGTACAGATGTGTATGCGAGATTTTGTGTAAACAAATTGCTGTTTGGATTGTGGTAGTTTAACAGGTTAAAGTAGTAAAAGCTTTTGGAATTGGTATGGTGTGTCTTTATCAATTAGCAGCTGCCTTAAAAATAGTTTTGAATTCATGGTAATAATCTACTGAAGCAATGAATGAACAGAGCGAAATGTTTCATTTACTTTAAATATGAAAAAAACTATGTGGTGCACCACTTTAATTTTTCATTTAATGAATCACGGGGTACCCCAGGAATATTTAACTGGTAACTAACTAGACCTGACCTGACTGACAATACATAATGAGGACAAGGACTTATAAATGATATTTGTATTTTCTCCACAGGAGCACGAGAAAAAGTTTGCAGAGACATTAATAATACATAATGATTAAAGTTATAATTTTTCTTTGCAGCAGTGAGTTGTACATTCATGCATGTTTCTTATCAACTAACTGATAAGAGTTTTACTTTCTCCAGGCTGTGCCTCAACAGACTCCACATTTAACAAAAGAAACACGTGTATTAAACCTATGTTGTGTGATTTGCATTAAAAAGTTATTTTTCAGAGTCTGTTTGATGTTATGATTAACCGCACTAATCAAACAAGTCGATTTGCAGGTTCTAGAGGATGGCGCTGACATAGCAGTGTGGACCAGTCCAAATAATAACTACTTGTCTATTTTCACTTTCACAGTATTTCACGAAAAGGGAGGACCACTGATGTATATTGATAATTATTTCGAGCAATGTGGGGCCGCCTGCGACTGCAAGTGCATTCCTTAACCATCAGAGTTGGTGACACCAGCCACTTCTGCACATCAACTTAAAGGGGTGACAAAACAAATGTCAGATAAAAGATAGTCACTATATATATTTTTTATATATTATAAATATTATTTTAATACTATATTAGACTCGGTTTGTTATTTTTACCCACCAAGGGGGGTGGAAGAGAGCGGTATAGTCCGACCCTCACATAGTGGGGGGCTTAACCCGTTCTAATTAGCTTAAGGTTTCACAAATTTTATTAGATTTTTTATTCTTTGTTTTTGTTTGTAAATTTACTCAACAATTTACTCTAAAGTTACTCAACAGTCTAGATGTTGCTCTTCTAATGGTGTCTGTAGCAACTGCCCTTCCCATTTTGTTCAATATGGCACTCCTCTTTTTGGAACATGCTACTGCCAATGTATCCAGACCCGTATGACCAACCTGCTTCCCTCTGAACCTCCAACCTCCTGAGACCCGTGATGTATGTTGCAAGAAGACCAGACCCTGAGATCACTCCTCCTGCACATCTTTTTAAGTGATCACTTTGTGATCAAAGGGGGGACTGTAAGGATGTAATGTATAATGGAGAGTAATTTATTTGATATATTAGAGATTGAGGTCATATGCTTAAAAGTTTATGTTTATATTATTCTTAATCATTCAAATGCATTTCATTCATATCATTGAACCATTTACTATAATACATTATGTTGATCTAATGACCCTTAGAAGGCCTCTCTTTCTCTGGTGAAAGGCCTAACTGACCTTGGCTTCTGGCTGAGAAACACATGTTTGCTAGTTACTGTCCTGTGGAAAATGATTGGGCTCAAGCTTCACACGGTTGGGACATGGGTTGTATTGACTAACTGTGGTTCTGTCACATGCACCTGGTTAGCAGTCTGTGGGAAGACTGTCTTTGTTTTGTGTTTTGTTCGTTTCCATCTACCTATATAAACGAGCTGTGAATCCTAATAAATCGAAGCATTGATGATCAACACTCGCGTGGTTGTCTTTTCTTCCCAAACGTTTGCACTTCGGCGCACAGAGGGCTCCGGCATCGGGTTCAGAAGCATCATTTGCAGTCAGCGTGTTTCCTGACTGATAGCTGACAACAGGGTCAGCTTTTCATTTGGCATCGGGACCGCAGCTGTTTGGTCGGCTCGGGATTTGGAACCTAACAAGAATACAGATGGAGATTCACTCACCGCCTTTTTAATCCAACTCTTTATTTTCCTTCTGCAACAACAACTGCTTTCACTTTCTCCGTCAGCGGCTCGAGGGCGACGCATGCGCAGTGGCAACAGAGACCCGTCCACATCGGACTGTGTGCCTCTAGGGGGCGCTGGTGTCACTGAGCTGATTCAGCGGGATTAGTGACGACTGAGAGAAACGCTCCACATCTACAAATGTCTTTAGTTTGTGGACGGATGTTTAGAACGGGATGGTTTGATGTCTTTAGTTTGTGGACAGATGTTTAGAACGGGATGGTTTGATGTCTTTAGTTTGTGGACAGATGTTTAGAACGGGATCTTTTGATGTCTTTAGTTTGTGGACGGATGTTTAGAACGGGATGTTTTGATGTCTTTAGTTTGTGGACGGATGTTTAGAACGGGATGGTTTGATGTCTTTAGTTTGTTGACAGATGTTTAGAACGGGATCGTTTGATGTCTTTAGTTTGTGGACAGATGTTTAGAACAGGATCGTTTGATGTCTTCAGTTTGTGGACAGATGTTTAGAACGGGATGGTTTGATGTCTTTAGTTTGTGGACAGATGTTTAGAACGGGATGGTTTGATGTCTTTAGTTTGTGGACGGATGTTTAGAACGGGATGGTTTGATGTCTTTAGTTTGTGGACAGATGTTTAGAACGGGATCGTTTGATGTCTTTAGTTTGTGGACAGATGTTTAGAACGGGATCGTTTGATGTCTTTAGTTTGTGGACAGATGTTTAGAACGGGATCGTTTGATGTCTTTAGTTTGTGGACAGATGTTTAGAACGGGATCGTTTGATGTCTTTAGTTTGTGGACGGATGTTTAGAACGGGATCGTTTGATGTCTTTAGTTTGTGGACGGATGTTTAGAACGGGATGGTTTGATGTCTTTAGTTTGTGGACGGATGTTTAGAACGGGATGGTTTGATGTCTTTAGTTTGTGGACGGATGTTTAGAACGGGATGGTTTGATGTCTTTAGTTTGTGGACGGATGTTTAGAACGGGATGGTTTGATGTCTTTAGTTTGTGGACGGATGTTTAGAACGGGATGGTTTGATGTCTTTAGTTTGTGGACGGATGTTTAGAACGGGATGGTTTGATGTCTTTAGTTTGTGGACGGATGTTTAGAACGGGATGGTTTGATGTCTTTAGTTTGTGGACGGATGTTTAGAACGGGATGGTTTGATGTCTTTAGTTTGTGGACGGATGTTTAGAACGGGATGGTTTGATGTCTTTAGTTTGTGGACGGATGTTTAGAACGGGATGTTTTGATGTCTTTAGTTTGTGGACGGATGTTTAGAACGGGATGGTTTGATGTCTTTAGTTTGTGGACGGATGTTTAGAACGGGATGGTTTGATGTCTTTAGTTTGTGGACGGATGTTTAGAACGGGATGGTTTGATGTCTTTAGTTTGTGGACGGATGTTTAGAACGGGATGGTTTGATGTCTTTAGTTTGTGGACGGATGTTTTGAACGGGATCGTTTGATGTCTTTAGTTTGTGTTGTCATGGAGATTTAGAAGACAGAAATGCAAACAGCAGTCCCGTTTGAAAACGTCTTCTACAGATTTGTCCATCTTGTCTTCTGGAGGCGCCTCCTAAACTCTGAGCTGCTGAATCTGGAGACACAATTGAGTCGCACCGCACAGTGGAACATCACATGGATTTATCGACCAATCAGATCGACCCGGTGCATGTTCCCCGTCCCTCTAAACCAGTGATTCTCAATTATTTTCTGTTAAGCCCCTCCCCCTAGGAAGAAGAAACTTTTTGCGCCCCCCCCCACACACACTGTAGTCTGATTTGTCTATAAATATGTTATAAGTTCAGCTCTATTATAACAATGTCTCCTTATTAACAATAAAGAAAGAAATATAGATCAACTGAAAACAAAGAATCATTTAATTAACTTTGTTTTTTAGTTTGTAACAGAAACGAATGAAATCCTGATTTAAACCAGAAACATTTTTGAACTGACTGCATTTGATACTGAAAAATTAAATTAAATAAAATCAATAAATAATAATCAATTCAAATTCACCAGCAACATTAATTCAGGAGCAAAATTTATTATTAACACTTTAACCTACAAAACTAAAATATTTACACTTATATTATATTAACACTTTAACCTACAAAACTAAAATATTAACACTTATATTATATTAACACTTTAACCTACAAAACTAAAATATTAACACATATTATATTAACATTTTAACCTACAAAACTAAAATATTAACACTTATATTATATTAACACTTTAACCTACAAAACTAAAATATTAACACTTATATTATATTAACACTTTAACCTACAAAACAAAAATGATTACGACAATTTGTGCAGCTTTAAAATTTTTTTTAATCAAAATGAAGTCAGATCTAATGTCTCCAACGCGTCCGTTTTGCAGGTCAGCTTTTCTGAAGAAGCTTTCATAAAGCGGGATGATATTTTTTTTAATTGATTGGGGTGTAACGTCTTTAATTGATTGGGGTGTAATGTCTTTAAATGATCGGGGTGTAATGTCTTTAATTGATCGGGGTGTAATGTCTTTAATTGATCGGGGTGTGATGTCTTTAATTGATCGGGGTGTGATGTCTTTAATTGATCGGGGTGTAATGTCTTTAATTGATCGGGGTGTGATGTCTTTAATTGATCGGTGTGTGATGTCTTTAATTGATCGGGGTGTAATGTCTTTAATTGATCGGGGTGTAATGTCTTTAATTGATCGGGGTGTAATGTCTTTAATTGATCGGGGTGTGATGTCTTTAATTGATTGGGGTCTGCCACAGCACTAGATGCTGAACTGTCGATGGAAGAGGTACAGGAGGCCCTGCAGGGGATGGACAGTGGCAGAACTCCTGGCATCGATGGTCTACCTGTCGAATTCTATAAGGCACTATGGTCAGTTTTGGGTGAGGACGTGCTGGACGTCCTAAAAGAGAGTGTGAGGGAAGGAAAGCTCCCTGTGAGCAGCCGGAGCGCCGTCCTCACACTGCTGCCAAAGAAGGGAGACCTGACCGAGCTGAAGAACTGGCGCCCTGTGTCATTACTGTGCACAGACTGCAAGCTGCTCTCAAAAGCATTAGCCTCGAGACTGGGGAAGGTGATGGAGCAGATAGTTCACAATGACCAGACGTACTGTGTGCCCGGTAGGTCTATTTTTGACAACATATTTTTAATCCGGGATGTTTTAGAGCTCTCCAGACTTCTACGTGTAAAAACTGGACTCGTGTTCTTAGACCAGGAAAAAGCATTTGACAGAGTAGAACACGAGTACATGTGGAAGGTTCTGGAGGCCTTCGGTTTTAACCCTGGTTTTATTAATATGGTAAAGGTGCTGTACAGTGACATTGAGAGTGTACTGAAGGTTAACGGTGGTTTATGTCCTCTTTTTAAAGTACAGCATGGTATAAGACAGGGTTGCGCGCTTTCTGGGATGCTATATACTTTAGCTATTGAACCCCTCCTCTGCATTTTAAGAAAGCGAATCTCTGGTCTTCATATTCCACAAACCAATGCTACAGTGTGTGTGTCAGCATATGCAGATGACCTGGTGGTGTTCTTAAACTCACAGAATGACGTGAACATTTGAACACGTTTTAAAGGATTTTAGCGTTTTATCATCTGCCAAAGTGAACTGGGACAAAAGTGAGGCAGTTTTAATCGGGGACTGGAACGGTGGGGGACCTGCACTTCCCGATGGACTGTCATGGAGGACTGGAGGTTTAAAGTATCTCGGGGTACACCTAGGAGGCAGCGAGTGTGAACAAAAGAACTGGGAGAACATTATTGAAAAAGTAAAAGGACGTTTAAATAGATGGACATGGCTAGTACCTCAGATGTCGTACCGGGGACGGGTACTAGTCATTAACAACCTCGCTGCCTCTGTCCTATGGAACAAGTTAATGTGTGTGGATCCCCCACCTAACATTTTAAACAAGATACAGGAAATGCTGGTTGATTTCTTCTGGGACCGACTGCACTGGATTCCTCAGGCTGTCCTCTACCTGCCAAAAGATGACGGAGGACAAGGACTGGTTCACCTGGCCAGCAGGACCCTCTGCATTCAGACTGCAGTATCTACAAAGACTCCACTTTGGCCCCAAGGATCTTGTATGGAGGGCAGTGGCATACAGGATCCAACAAACCATGAGTGGGCTGGGTCTCGACAGAACTTTGTTTTGAACCTTACCGCTCTGAACATCACCAGTTTGCCTGTTTTTTATTGTGGACTTTTTAAGATTTTAGGATTTTATAACGTGACTTTTAAAGGTGATCTGCCTTTACACTGGCTCTTGGAGGAACCCCTCATCTTCGGATCTCGGCTGGACATCAACGCCTCCCCTTCGTTGCACAGCACGCTGATCTCCTCCGGAATCTACACTCTGCGCCACCTACTGAATGCTGCTGGACCTGGTCTGGATCGGGCGGAGGACCTAGCTGCACTGATGGGGGTGAGGTCTACACGCGTTGTCGCCCAGCTCCTACAGAGATGGAGGTCAGTACTCACCTCCAGAGAAAAGACACTACTCCAGAGCTGTGCAACAGGGGAGGTCAGTCCAGTAGGGGCACATCGTTTCCCCAACACCACCATCACCCCTAAGCTGGAGGACTGCCAGGGGCCACTACTGGACCACGACAAGGAACAAGGCATGGACCTGAGTTCAGCCACGGGAAAACTCCTCTATAGAGCCAGTGTACTTGTTCTTAATAAGAAAAAACTGGAGAACAGAGCTGACATACCATGAAGAGTAACACTAGGCATTGGTAATGACGTGAGACCAGAGTGGAGAGCACTGTACAAACCACCGTTAACCAAATGCCTTTATTTCTGTTTTAAACCCAGATTTTAATGACCAGTCACCAGAGAGAAACGGAGTTTCAAACGTTTTTACAATGTTTTAGACTGCATCTGCTATTTATCATTTTAAGTGCTGTTTTAAAAGCTCTTAATGTGATTTTTACACCACAGGTTTTATCCTGGGTTTTAAGTATGTCAAAAAATATAAATATAAATGTCAACTGGTGAATTTTATCTTAGGACAAAGCAAAATGGCTGTTTACATCAGCAGGAAAAACAAAGCTGCACAAACAACAGATGCTGATGTGATCAAGATTTTCAGCCGACTGGTCAAATCTAGAATTTTCATTGATTTTAACTTTTATAAAATTATGAAGGATTTAGACACTTTTAAATCGTTATGGTGCTGCGGGGAAGCAGTATGCTCATTTAAAGACGATGAGCTCTGCTTCGCACCTGTTTTTACCTAAATGTAGTTATTTATTTATTTAGTTATCTATTCATTAATACAAAAAATTGTATTTGAACTATAACTATTAATGGTAAAATAAAGTGTCGTTAAAAGTTAAAAAAAAGTCTCTCTCTCTCTCTCTCTCTGTTGCATGCTGGGAGGTGTGTGGTGAGAGTGCACGTGGAGAGTGTGTGTGCGAGCGAATGCTGCTTTAAATCTAAAAAACTTTATACTTCTCTACATATAAACGATAGAGGGTTAAAACACTTAATCAGCGGTTAGAGGGTTAAAAGTTTTATCTTCTAGCCGGCGTGTGTAGTCGGTGATCGCGTGGCGGGGTGCAGGGATGGCGGCTCACCCGAGCGGTGCGCCCCGTCCCCTCTCACTCCGCCACGGGGTGAGGTGTGAGGTGAGACCCGAGGCCTCGGTGGAGCAGGTGCTGCTAGCCGTAGGGAAGAGGGTCGGGTGTGAGAACATCGTGTCCGCCTCACGGATGAACAAGGCGGTGGTGGTCTTCATTAAGGAAAAGATCGAACACGGCATCGAGGTAAGCGGTGAACTTTACATGGTTAATCCACTGGGAGCCGCCACAGTAAAAGTTACGGTCTCAAATGTACTCCCGTTCATTGAGGACGCGGACATCAAGCGGGAACTGTCCCGCTTCGGGAAACTAGTGAGCAAACTGAGAACAGTGTTACTGAACTGTAAAGACGCCGAGCTGAGGCACGTCGCCTCCTTCAGGCGCACAGTCCTTATGTTCCTGAACAAACACTCACTGGACATCTCCTTCAGAGTCCAGCATGAGGGCAGGTCATACATGCTGTATGCCACCACCGGGAGTATGAGGTGCTTAGAATGTGGGGACATTGGACACAAGTTCTGCACCTGTCCAAACAAAGGACAGATGAAAACGGAACCGGGAGCAAGCAAGGGGGGGGGGCAGGATTTCAGACCGCGGCGGGTGACGGCACCGAGTCGCCAAACAACATGAAAGAGCAGGCGTCCCCGCATCCTCAAAGGGTCACGGCGTCCCCGCATCCTCAAAGGGTCACGTCGCACTTGCGCTCTCAAAGGGCACGGCGTCCCCGCATCCTCAAAGGGTCACGACGTCCCCGCATCCTCAAAGGGTCACGGCGCCCTCGCACTCTCAATGGGTCACGGTGTCCCCGCATCCTCAAAGGGTCACGGCGTCCCCGCATCCTCAAAGGGTCACGGCGCCCCCGCGCTCTCAAAGGGTCACGTCGCCCTCGCGGTCTCAAAGGGTCACGACGTCCACGCATCCTCAAAGGGTCACGGTGTCCCCACATCCTCAAAGGGTCACGTCACCCTCGCGCTCTCAAAGGGTCACGGCGCCCCCGCATCCTCAAAGAATCACGTCGCCCTCGCGCTCTCAAAGGGTCACGTTACCTCTCGTGAGAGTGACCCCTTGAGAGCGCGGAGGTAACGTGACCTTTTGAGAGCGCGAGGGCGACGTGATCCTTTCAGGATGCGGGGGCGCCATGACCCTTTGAGAGCGCGAGGGCGATGTGACCCTTTGAGGATGCGGGGACGCCGTGACCCTTTGAGAGCGCGGGGGCGCCGTGACCCTTTGAGAGCGCGGGGGCGCCGTGACCCTTTGAGAGCGCGGGGGCGCCGTGACCCTTTGAGAGCGCGGGGGCGCCGTGACCCTTTGAGAGCACGGGGGCGCCGTGACCCTTTGAGGATGCGGGGACGCCGTGACCCTTTGAGGATGCGGGGACGCCGTGACCCTTTGAGGATGCGGGGACGCCGTGACCCTTTGAGGATGCGGGGACGCCGTGACCCTTTGAGGATGCGGGGACGCCGTGACCCTTTGAGGATGCGGGGACGCCGTGACCCTTTGAGGATGCGGGGACGCCGTGACCCTTTGAGAGCGCGAGGGCGACGTGTCCTTTGAGAGCGCGAGGGCGACGTGACCCTTTGAGGATGCGGGGACGCCGTGACCCTTTGAGGATGCGGGGACGCCGTGACCCTTTGAGGATGCGGGGACGCCGTGACCCTTTGAGGATGCGGGGACGCCGTGACCCTTTGAGAGCGCGAGGGCGACGTGACCCTTTGAGAGCGCGAGGGCGACGTGACCCTTTGAGAGCGCGAGGGCGACGTGACCCTTTGAGAGCGCGAGGGCGACGTGACCCTTTGAGAGCGCGAGGGCGACGTGACCCTTTGAGAGCGCGAGGGCGACGTGACCCTTTGAGAGCGCGAGGGCGACGTGACCCTTTGAGAGCGCGAGGGCGACGTGACCCTTTGAGAGCGCGAGGGCGACGTGACCCTTTGAGAGCGCGAGGGCGACGTGACCCTTTGAGAATGCGGGGGCGACGTGACCCTTTGAGAATGCGGGGATGCCGTGCCCTTTGAGAGCGCAAGGGTGACATGACCCTTTGAGGATGCGGTGACGGCGTGCCCTTTGAGAGCGCGAGGGCGACGTGACCCTTTGAGAATGCGGGGACGCCGTGACCCTTTGAGGATGCGGGGATGCCGTGCCCTTTGAGAGCGCAAGGGTGACATGACCCTTTGAGCATGCGGTGACGCCGTGCCCTTTGAGAGCGCGAGGGCGACGTGACCCTTTGAGAATGCGGGAATGACGTGACCCTTTGAGGATGCGGGGACGCCTTGACCCTTTGAGGATGCGGGGACGCCGTGACCCTTTGAGAGCGTAAGGGCGACGTGACCCTTTGAGAGCGTAAGGGCGACGTGCCCTTTGAGAGCGCGAGGGCGACGTGACCCTTTGAGGATGTGGGGATGACGTGACCATTTGAGGATGCGGGGATGCCTTGACCCTTTGAGGATGCGGGGACGCCTTGACCCTTTGAGGATGCGGGGACGCCTTGACCCTTTGAGAGCGCGAGGGCAACGTGACCCTTTGAAGATGCGGGGACGCCTTGAACCTTTGAGAGCGTGAGGGCGACGTGACCCATTGAGGATGCGGGGACGCCTTGAACCGTTGAGAGCGCGACGTGATACTTTGAGAGCGTACTTTGCGGGCTCAGACGCCGGAGAGGCTACCGCGGGCTCAGACGGCGGAGAGGCTAAAGCGGACTCAGGGGCCGGCGAGGCTAACGCGGACTCAGGGGCCGGCGAGGCTAACGCGGACTCAGGGGCCGGCGACGCTAACGCGGACTCAGGGGCCGGCGACGCTAACGCGGACTCAGGGGCCGGCGACGCTAACGCGGACTCAGGGGCCGGCGACGCTAACGCGGACTCAGGGGCCGGAGAGGCTAACGCGGACTCAGGGGCCGGAGAGGCTAACGCGGACTCAGGGGCCGGAGAGGCTAACGCGGACTCAGGGGCCGGAGAGGCTAACGCGGACTCAGGGGCCGGAGAGGCTAACGCGGACTCAGGGGCCGGAGAGGCTAACGCGGACTCAGGGGCCGGAGAGGCTAACGCGGACTCAGGGGCCGGAGAGGCTAACGCGGACTCAGGGGCCGGAGAGGCTAACGCGGACTCAGGGGCCGGAGAGGCTAACGCGGACTCAGGGGCCGGAGAGGCTAACGCGGACTCAGGGGCCGGAGAGGCTAACGCGGACTCAGGGGCCGGAGAGGCTAACGCGGACTCAGGGGCCGGAGAGGCTAACGCGGACTCAGGGGCCGGAGAGGCTAACGCGGACTCAGGGGCCGGAGAGGCTAACGCGGACTCAGGGGCCGGAGAGGCTAACGCGGACTCAGGGGCCGGAGAGGCTAACGCGGACTCAGGGGCCGGAAAGGCTAAGGTGTTCAGGTGTTCGCTGACAGCGCGGGTATCCGAAACCGGGGTGAACTGGCCTAGGAAGGCCGTCTCGAACCGGCCGGCTGAAGTGAGGCGGCACCCTCTCCCTGTCCGAAAGCTCCTGACTGGTCACCAATTTAAACACCCTTCGACTCCTGATCATGTACGGAAGTGGCTTCAAAGCCACCCCGTCACAGGGTGCCGGGAGCTTGATCGGGGCCGAGAGAGGGAGCACGATCTCACCATACTCCGGAACGCGGTCAATTCCCCTCATTGCTCCAACCTCCTAAGAGCGAGAACTACAGCAAAACTGTAGCCGATAACCAAGCTACTGTAGCCGATTGCTGCAGCAGGAGAAACGGCTGATGGCGGGGCTAGCGCCGGGCTAATGTAGCCAAATGCTGCAGCCGGAGACACGGCTAAGGGCGGGGCTTGCGCCGAACTAAGGCACCCGGAGAGAAAGCTAATGGTGGGGCTAAGTGTAGTGTAGTCAGCAGGCCACATGTAATTAGGTAGGACGCAATTCCAGCTCTAGGGGATGGGCCCTACCTACGGGAACCCCGAACGGCCAATAGCCGAAAACGAAAACGGGGGAGAGGCCTAGCACTCCCAACTCTGACACATTCATTTCATTCATCATCTTCCGCTTTATCCTATATTAGGGTCGCGGGGGGGGGGGGTCCCCATGCCCATCCAGGGGAGAACGTTTTGGGCGCTGGGCAGATACACCCAGGACAGGGCACCAATCTATCATTGAACAAACACTCACTCACACACACACTCTATATGGGGCAATTTGGAGAACTCAATTGATTTGATTCATGTTTTTGGACTGTGGAAGGAAACCGGAGAACCCGGAGGAAACCCACACGGACACGGGGAGAACATGGAAACTCCACCCAGATGGGGATTCAAACCGGGAATCCCTAGCACTCCATTCTGTGGACACTCGTGTATTAGGAACGACAATAAAGCTCGTCTATGTCCGTCATCACCTGTCGCCATGGAGACCACCTGACTCTCGCAGATGCTGTTGAAGAAACGTTATGATGTCATCGACGTTGCGAAACAGACCTTCAGTCATTAAAATTTGTTTTAAACGTCTCTCAGTAATTAGATATTCATGAGGACTGAAAGGAATCAACGTCATGTCTTTATATTTTAGACCTGGTTAAAGGTAAAGTTCAGATTTATTATGTGGTGAGTGCAAGATAACTTGTGAGCACGAGATAATTGACTCGTGTTCATGTCCCTGTAGGGGCTCCGTATTTTTTTCTCTAATGGGGGGGGGGGGGGGGGTATTTTTTTGGGGTGGAAATGGGTTTCCATATTTAATGATCTACAAAATGATCTTTGTGTAATTTTAGTTAAAGGACTTTAACATGAGGGCAGCACGGGGGTGGAGTGGTTCTAACATCTGTTCTCAGCCGGGGCATCCGGGTTCTGAGCCCAATCTGGGTGGTGTTCTCCCTGTGTCCACGTGGGAAGTCCAAAAATATGGATTCAAGGTGAACTGGCTGCGCTAAATTGCCCCTAGATACTGTGTGTGTGTGTGCAGTGATGGATTGGCGGCCTGTCATGGGTGTAGTCGTTCAGCAACTGAAACGTTCTCCAGTGATGTTCTCCATATGGACAAACCACCACGAAGAGACAGAGAGAGAATCTGATGTCTTCCTGCCTCCGAGCTCCTGAAGTCCTCTCTCCAGCATTGGGCCCTTTGTGTGCTCCTTCCCGGTCCATGTAGACTCTTTCGTCCTCCCTCACCGCAGGTCATGTAAAGCAGCGTGTCCTCAGCAGTCCGGTGGCAGGTGCGCGCCCCGCTTGAGAAGGCTCCACTCCAGTCCAGCTCGTGGTCGGTCTCTCTGTCCCCGTGACATGCACTGTTCCTGGTTTTAAAGGACACACACTTCATTAGGTCAATCCACCACAGCTGCATTAACTAACCGTGATCCAAGTCCATTATCGAGGCTCCGCCTCCCCAGCACCACGCCCATGTGGCCACAGTTCCAGCTTTCCTACAAACTGTTCTAAACTTATTTTATTTTTCTTTTAATGCGACTATTCAAGTTCCCCATTCTGCACACCATGACAGATGCCGGCCTTTTCACCTGATTACTCACAAATCTAGAACCTTCTGAATGATGAAGGTGATGAAGATGATGATCTACATAATGATGATGGCTTTTCTTAAATTTTTGTAGCTGATACACTTGGTTCCTGTACCTTCAGACAGTACAGAGCATGTTCTCCCTACATGTGATATTAGATGGTTCTAGATCTGATGTGTGATATTAGATGGTTCTAGATCTAATGTGTGATATTAGATGGTTCTAGATCTGATGTGTGATATTAGATGTGATTAAAGGTTTAATAGTCACTCGATGCTCTGCAGGTTTGGTCTTCTATAATGCCATTTCTTCTGATCTTTTTGAAGACCATCTCACCTGGTTGCTCGCTGAACTTCAGCGTGACGTTGCCCCACCTGCCGTCCTGCAGAGTCTGCTTCATCTAAAATGAGAAGAGAAGTGAGAAACACTGGACAGTAGAACTTCATATCACAGATGTTGTAGTAGATGAAGCTGACCTTCTACAAAACAGCTGTCTTGACTTCAGGATGGTTTGGATCCTCACTGGCCTGCAACCGTATCCTGATGATCTTCTGTTGTCCTGATGACTGCATGCAGATACTTAAATTTAATATATAATGCACATAACGGGTGACATAAGGTTCTCTGTGCAGAAGATGATGGAACTGTCCGAGCTGTTAACTAATCAGGTGAAAAGGCCGGCATCTGTCATGGTGTGCAGGATGGGGAACTGTGTCTGCATGGGTTTCTTCTAGGTTCCTCTCACAGTCCAAAAACTTGCATTTAAGGTAAATTGAATGCCCCAAATTGCCCCATATAAGATAAGATAGACCTATATAGAGTGTGTGATAGATTGGCACCCTGTCCTGGGTGTATCTGCCCAGCGCCCAAAACATTCTGCCCTGGATGGGCATTGAGAAACACCCCCCACCCCCATGTCTCCGGCAGTGTTGCCAATTTAGCGACTTTTCAGACCCTCTAGATCAGAGGTGTCCACACTTTTCTGGCCCGAGATCTACGTGTCCATTGGACAGGTCATGGAGATCTACCAGGGTCAATCTCTATTTTTAGGCTTTTATGTTGAACCCTGTTTCCACACATCATGTTAGTATTGTGGACTCTGTTAGAATTGCTCTTTTATTAAAGACATTCCAGCAAATAGCATGAAGACTTGGTTTTAGTTAAACACTATTGTCTATAAATTTGGTATAAGTACCCCTCTTTTATAACAATGTCTCCTTATTAACAATAAAGAAAACAAAAAAGAAAGAAATATAGATCAACTTAGAACAAAGAATAGTTTTATTAACTTTGTTTTAGTTTGTAACAGAAACGAATAAAATCCTTATTTAAACTAGAAATATTTTTGAACTGACTGGCTATTTTTGAACTAACTGAAAATGAAATGATATAAAATCAATAAATAATAATAATAAACTCAAATTCATCAGCAACATTAATTCAGGAGCACACTTTATTATTAACACTTTAACCTACAAAACAAAAATGAATACAACAATTTCACAAAATCACAAGCTACATAAGCAAGTGCACTTGCCCCCAAAATTATTGTCAAAACATTTCCTAACCTCAGAGCTCAGACCGCTGCCTACAACTCTGGAGATCCAGCAAACTACAAGTTCACCAGATATGACCTCCAGAGGACCATCAAACTGGCCAAAAGGAACTACAGGGACAAAGTGGAGACCAACTACCAGGGTTCTGACCTCAGACGCATCTGGAGCAGTCTATGTACCATCTCTGACTACAAAGGCAGTACGAGCTGTGACATGGGGTTGCCCTCCTCACTAGCTGATGAACTAAATGCTCATTATGCTTGTTTTGAGGCAAACAACTCCTCCCTTGCTGCTAAACTCCCAGTAGATCAGGAGAGCTACTCCCTCACCATCTCCATGTCTGAGGTCATTAGATGCTTCAAGTCCATCAACCCACGCAAAGCACCTGGTCCTGATGGTGTCCACAGTCGGGTTCTTAGAGCATGTGCCAGCCAGCTTGCTGGGGTCTTCACTGACATTTTCAACCTCTCTCTGAGTCTGTCAGTGGTTCCCACATGCTTTAAGAGAATGACAATTGTCCCGGTTCTGAAGACATCAGCCATCTCCTGCCTGAATGACTACCGACCCGTCGCACTCACATCAGCAGCTATGAAGCGCTTCGAGCGGCTAGTCAAGTCACACATCTGCTCCACACTTTCCACCAGCATGGACCCTCAACAGTTCGCATACAGTCCCAACAGATCCACAGACGACGCCATCGCACTGACCGTTCACACTGCACTCACACACCTGGACAAAAAGAACACTTATGTTAGAATGCTGTTCCTAGATTATAGCTCATCATTCAACACCATCATCCCGGCCAAACTCATTCCGAAACTCATAGACCTGGGCTTAAACACACATCTCTGCAAATGGATACTGGACTTCCTGACGAACAGACCCCAGGTGGTGAGAGTAGGAAACAGCTTTTCCTCCACTCTGACTCTGAGTGCTGGGGCCCTCCAGGGGTGTGTACTAAGCCCCCTCTTGTACTCCCTGTACACGCATGACTGTGCTGCCAGACACACGTCAAACATCTTCTTCAAGTTTGCTGACGACACGACAGTCCTAGGTCTTATCACTGATGGAGATGAGAAGGCCTACAGAGACGAGATCTGCACTCTGGCACAGTGGAGCTCTGACAACCATCTCTGTCTCAATGTCAGCAAAACCAAGGAGATCATCGTGGACTACAGGAAGCAGCAGAAGGGGAGTCACGCTCCTCTTTACATCAATGGAGCCGCAGTGGAAAGAGTCAGCAGTGTGAGGTTTCTTGGTGTCCACCTCACTGAAGACCTCACCTGGTCCCATCACATCAGCACTGCTGTGAAAACTGCACGTCAGCGCCTCTTCTTCCTGCGGAGGCTTAAGAAATTCGGTCTCCAACCCCTTATCCTCACCAACTTCTACAGGTGCACCATCAAGAGCATCCTCACAGGCTGCATCACCGTCTGGTACGGTCGCTGCTCCACCTGTGACCACAAGGCACTGAAGAGGGTGGTGAGGACAGCCGAGTCCATAATCGGGAATAAACTACCTGCTCTTGTGGACATCTACCAGACCCGCAGCACAAGGAAGATTCGTAGAATCCAGCTGGACAGCAGTCATCCAGCACATGGACTGTCCACCTCACTGCCATCAGGTAGAAGGTACCGAAGCTTCCCGACCAAAACTACCCGGTTTGTAAACAGTTTTTACCCGCAAGTCATCAGGCTACTAAACAAAATGACCAGTTAAAATCTCCCACACTCCTGCTTTTTACTAAGTCACTTTACACCACTTTAAATTATATATATATATATATATATACACATATATATATATATATATATATATACACATATATATATATATATATATATATATATATATATATATATATATATATATATATATATATATATATATATATATAATTTTTTTTTTTGGCGCATACATCTGTAAATATTGTTCATTTATCTTCTATGTAGACTTTATATCCTGATGCCTCACCTTAAGAATTTCTATGTGCACATGTTTGAACTTGAAACTTGAAACTAATCTAATGTAATGTAATCTATCCATCCATCCATTATCTTCCACTTCATCCTATATTAGGGTCGTGGGGGGGGTTCCACATGCCATTCCAGGGGAGAACGTTTCGTGCGCTGGACAGAAACACCCAGGACAGGGGGGCAATCTATGACTGAACACACACTCACTCACACACACTATATGGGGCAATTTGGAGAATGAATTTGACCTTGATCCATGTTTTTGGAGTGTGGGAGGAAACCGGAGAACCCGGAGGAAACCCACGCGGACATGGGGAGAACATGCAACTCCACCCAGATTGGGATTCGAACCAGGAATCCCTAGCGCTGAGAGGAGAACATGCTAAACCACTAAGCCACTGCGCCACCCCCTCATATAAATGTTATAAATATTTATAATAATAATAACTATCGGGTATGGGAACCCCCCCCCCGCTACCCTAGTAGAGGATAAAGCGGAAGATAATGGATGGATGAATAAATATAAATCTTTTTATAATATAATAAATAAATAAATAAATAATAAAAAAACAATGAAAAATACATTAACGCTGTTTTAAAAACCACCACTAGATGGAGACACAGCACCATTTTGCTGACTTAGGAATACGAATGACGAAAATAAAATAAAAACCAAACAGATTTTCTAAAGTTCTGAAATCTTTAGTTTTCACTAAACTGATGGGGGGGGGGGGGGTGACGGGGGGTCACTATGGGTAATGTTTCGGGCGCTGGGCGGCAGTGTTATCAACTTAGCGACTTTGTGGTTGTATTGCTGGACTTTTGAGAGGCTCTAGCGGCTTTTTGTGGTGTTTCTTTGTGTTAAAGCGTCTTTTTGTGGTGTTTCTTTGTGTTAAAGCGTCTGTTTGTGGTGTTTCTTTGTGTTAAAGCGTCTTTTTGTGGTGTTTCTTTGTGTTAAAGCGTCTGTTTGTGGTGTTTCTTTGTGTTAAAGCGTCTTTTTGTGGTGTTTCTTTGTGTTAAAGCGTCTGTTTGTGGTGTTTCTTTGTGTTAAAGCGCCTTTTTGTGGTGTTTCTTTGTGTTAACGCGTCTTTTTGTGGTGTTTCTTTGTGTTAAAGCGTCTTTTTGTGGTGTTTATTTGTGTTAAAGCGTCTTTTTGTGGTGTTTCTTTGTGTTAAAGCGTCTGTTTGTGGTGTTTCTTTGTGTTAAAGCGTCTGTTTGTGGTGTTTCTTTGTGTTAAAGCGTCTGTTTGTGGTGTTTCTTTGTGTTAAAGCGTCTGTTTGTGGTGTTTCTTTGTGTTAAAGCGTCTGTTTGTGGTGTTTCTTTGTGTTAAAGCGTCTGTTTGTGGTGTTTCTTTGTGTTAAAGCGTCTGTTTGTGGTGTTTCTTTGTGTTAAAGCGTCAGTTTGTGGTGTTTCTTTGTGTTAAAGCGTCTGTTTGTGGTGTTTCTTTGTGTTAAAGCGTCTGTTTGTGGTGTTTCTTTGTGTTAAAGCGTCTTTTTGTGGTGTTATTGGAGACTTTTGGAGACTCTGAGATGAACAGATGCTCTTCAGTTACTGTCCTCAGCGCGAGCCCCGTCACAACACTCACACTCACACCAACACCGCTTCAGCGCATGCGCACAGCACACTCACCACGCAGGTTGTTGGTTTGTATTTGGAACAGATTTCGGGTGTTTGTTTTGCTCTTTTTTCTCTCCACAACGTTCTTCCTTTACAGCTTCTAAATCTGACAAAGAAACGACATGATCAGCAAGATTTACCTCAGAGTCCTGAGCCCGCCAGCATCCCCGCCATTTTTCACCTCGGACCGCGCGCCGAATCGATTCAGGAGTCGAGTCCGACACGCTCGCACACTCGGCGCCCCCCAGTGGACATGTGCGCTTTCTAAACATGGCATCAATAAAGAAAGCGTCTCCAAAGTTCCTGAACGGACTGTTTAAGATTCTTCCACCATTCTGTTGTATTCTCTATACACTGATTACAAACCTTTAACACTACGGGACACTTTAGCTTTGAACTTTGACACTAACAACACTTTACATAGTCACATGACTATTTACACGCTATACATTATACATTTATTTTTAACCATCA
>JAFMOC010000112.1:1767500-1770991 GCA_019802505.1 Corydoras sp. C115 | reverse complement strand
TGCACCCTTCCATCATGATCGACCTCGACCTGCTGCCCGACTGGAGCGGCCGCCGCCCGCCGGAGCCCGAACGGGGCAGCGCGGGCTGTTCGTGCGCGCACGAGCCGAGCGAAGATCCGCGCAGCCGCTCCGGTCAGCAGCAGCACCATCAGCAGCACCAGCAGCCGCCGCCGCAGCCGCAGAGATCGACCGCGGGCTGGCCCGACAAACACGCGCTCAGGATCCTGCAGGATTTCAGCATCGACCCCGGCTCGAACCGCAGCAAGCCGGCGGCCAGCAACGCGGAGGCGCTCCGCGGACACGCGGACTCGGGGAGCCGCAGCCTGATGAAGGAAGCCGGCGCTGGAGGTGGAGGTGGAGGTGGTGGAGGTGGAGGGTCGCCCGGTGCTCAGAGACTCGGCGCGCTGTTCAAACACCCGCTGTACAGACGCCCGCTGCCGCCGCTCTCAGACGCGGACACGCTGTTCAACGTCGACGCCGACATCCAACTCTATCACAAAGCCGTCGGGAACCAAGAATGGTAAAGTACACCAACAATCCAACTCCCATTTTGACTCAGGTCACCAGGGTCACCAGGTTATTAAAGAAGAAATTACGCAGCGTTAATAAATAATAACACACTAAACAATATACTAAATAATACAATCCCCCTTTTCTAAGATCGACGGCAAAATGTTGAGTGTTGCAGCGTTCGGGTTGAATGAACTCCCTTTGTTGTATTTTAAATTGTGCTAGTTTTTTTTTGTGTGTGTGTTTTATTAAAACATCGTATTTACGCGACGCGTTCTGGAGACTGCGCTCTGCACATCCAGTGACCTCGTTCCGTTGTCGGCAGTCATTCTGATGGCGCGAGTCAGAAGTGACATTTTGCGAGAACCAATTTTAACAATCATCGCGGCAGTACGTTGGAAACGTCGAATAATTACGCAGCTTAACGTTTGACTTTTAGCGGCGCAACCGATAACGCGTCACGGTTCGGTTCTTATTGATTTAATGCTGAACGCGCAGACGATTCGTTGCTGCACGTTTTCTGTCGTATCATCAAACACGAGTTGATGGAAAACGCGTTACGGCAGCCTCTAAATGTTAACTTGCAAAAGCCGAATCAGAAAACAAACAAAACCTTCGAGTCTAACGTCAAATATCGGTTTCATTTTCAACAAACGTCACTTCTTTAATAGTTTTTATTGCTTTACGACTTTAAGACTTTGCCATGAAGACTGAGCTGTGAGTGCACAGTTATATCTAATCACAAAAATATTATTTCATTCATTCATTATCTCCCGCTTTATCCTTTATTAGGGTCGCGGGGGGGTTCCCCATGCCCATCCATGGGAGAACGTTTCGGGCGCTGGACATGGCGCCAATCCATCGCTGGGCACACACTCACTCACACACACACATTCTATATGGGGCAATTTTGAGAATTCAATTGACTTGACCCATGTTTTTAGACTGTGGGAGTAAACCGGAGAACCCGGAGGAAACCCACGCAGACACGGGAAGAACATGGAAACTCAACCAGATGGGGATTCGAACCGGGAATCCCTAGCACTGAGAGGAGAACGTGCTAAACCACTAAAGCCACCGTGCCGCCAAATAAAAACAGCGAAAGATAAAATTATTATTAAAAGATCAAACTAAGTTGAGTTAAGCTGGACTACACAACATGAACAGATAAAGAGCTATACCAGATTAAAATTGAAGGTGATAAAAGTTATTTACATTTGACAGACGACATTTCTGATTTTGGTGGCATATGAATAATAATAATGCATTAATATTTAACCCATGAAAAGTTGTTCCATGGTAAAAAATAAATTCAGTTTTTTTTTTTTTCGCTTGTTCCACTGGTTACGTTAATCTTTATATCATTTATTTGAAGTTTGCCACCTTATACATTAATTATTTCATGTTGCAGAATCTAAAGCCGGCTGTAAGAAGCCAGGGAATCAGTTTTGTGTATAAAAAAAAGAGGCCCTAAACATTTACACTGTGTTTTTGTACTCTATATACAAACAAATACAAAATGTGGATTTTATTTTTATTTAAAGTATCAAATAGAACTTTAAAATATATTATTTTCTGTAAACATTGCGTACGTTTTCGGCAAAAGCATTGAATTTCTTAAATAGCAGTGTTCAATAACCAATTATAGTTTATATGAGAACCAAATGGGGGTGACACAGTGGTGTAGGGGTCAGCATGTCCACCTCTCAGTGCTGGGGGTCCAAATCCTGATCTGGGTACAGTTTGCATGTTCTCATGTCCCTGCATGTTCCCCCCCCCCCCCCCCCAGACCAAAAAAATGGATCCAATGGACCCTGGGGCAATGAGGGTTAAGGGTCTTGCTCAAGGACCCACATTGGTAGCTTCAGTGGACCTGGGGTTTGAACCCACAACCTTCTGATTGACAGCCCAACACCCTGACCACTGAGCTACCACACCCTAGAGCACAGCAGTGGCACCAGATGGAACCCGAACCCCCAGTCCCTGGCTTAGGAGGCCAGGGCCTTATTCATTAACGCCGGACATGATTCTGACGTCGACATCGATCCGTGTGAAGGAGACCGAACAGTTCGCAGAACGTCCATGAGGTCAGAACGTCAGTAATGGTAACCACCAGGGCAGCAACCCCTTCGGTGCACCTGCCACCCGTTAATGAGCCAGCACTAATTGGGGTGTGATTACGCTGTTCAGACTGTTTAGCGCGGGTGTCGGTCAGAAAGCCAGCAAGAGGTTTTAAAATCCCGAAAGTAATCCAGATCAAATCCCGAGTTCGTGTGAAGCTCGTGGTTTAGAATTTACTTCTAAAAGTCCAAAGTTTGGTCCCAAAATCCTGACAGCGGTTACATCAGGATGAGCAGACACTGTGAGGGGTGTGGTTACACGTCGCTGATCTGATATGAAGCAGCATGGCTCAATATGACAAGCAAATAAAGGAAGGGTTGTTTTTAAACAAATGGTTGTTGGCGACTGAAGCCAAAAGGACATGAAGCGGTGCAAGAAACGTGGGGGTCCCAAAAATAAGCAATAAGAATTGCCCCATCTTCCATCCATCCATTATCTTCAGCTTTATCCTCTATTAGGGTCGCGGGGGGGGGGTTCCCCATGCCCATCCAGGGGAGAACGTCTCGGGCGCTGGGCAGATACACCCAGAACAGGGCGCCAACCTATCGCTGGGCACACACTCACTCACACAGACACACTCTACATGGGGCAATTTGGAGAACTCAGTTGACTTGATCCACGTTTTTGGACTGTGGGAGGAAACCGGAGAACCCGGAGGAGACCCACACGGACATGGGGAGAACATGGAAACTCCACCCAGATGGGGATTCGAACCGGGAAATCCCTAACGCTGAGAGGCGAACGTGCTTGCCCCATCTTCATTAATGTAATTTTATTTTAACTCATTATCTTAATCCCCAACTAGGGTTGTGGGGGGTGGGGGTGGGGGTCTCATGCCCATCCAGGAGAGAACGTTTCTG
>JAFMOC010000112.1:1727500-1762500 GCA_019802505.1 Corydoras sp. C115 | reverse complement strand
ATCTGACTGGACGGTGGAACGTCTGATTCGTCCATTAATTAACTTGGGTTGGGGGGGGGGGGGTTCCCCATGCCCATCCAGGGTAGAAGGAGAAGGTTCCGGGCGCTGGGCGGATACACCCAGGACAGGGTGCCAATCCATCACTGGGCACACACTCACTCACAGACAAACCCATTCTATATGGGGGCAATTTGGAGCATTCTATATACCTTAAATCCATGTTTTTGAACTGTGGAAGGAAACATATATGGACACGGGGAGAACATGCAACTTCCCCCAGATCGGAATTCGAACCTGAATCCCCAGCACTGAGAGGAGAACATGCTAAAAATTGTAAAATGTGATAAAATATTTAAAATACTTGTTTAATTAAGAGGGCAGAATGGTGGTGTAGGGTTTAGCATGTTCTCCTCTCAGCGTTGGGGATCCAGCTTTGAATCCCGATCTGGGTGGAGTTCTCATGTTCTCCCAGTGTCCGTGTGGGCATTCTCCGGGTTCTCCGTTTTTCCCTGCACAGTCCCAAAAACATGGATTCAAGGTGAATTGGCTGCTCCAAATTGCCCCTATATAGTGTGCCTGTGGGAGTGAGGGATTGCTCAGTGCCTGAATCATTCTCTCCTGGTTGAGCATCGGGAATTATGATCAATTACAAGAATATAAAAATAATTAGGGCGGCACGGTGGCTTAGTGGTTTGGCACGTTCTCCTCTCAGCACTAGGGATTCCCGGTTCGAATCCCCATCTGGGTGGAGTTTCCACGTTCTCCCCGTGTCCGCGTGGGTTTCCTCTGGGTTCTCCGGTTTCCTTCCACAGTCCAAAGACATGGATCAAGTCAATAGAGTTCTCCAAATTGCCCCATATAGAGTGTGTCTGTGTGAGTGAGTGCGTGCCCAGCGATGGATTGGCGTCCTGTCCTGGGTGTATCTGCCCAGCGCCCGAAACGTTCTCCCCTGGATGGGCATGGGGAACCCCCCCCCTCCCCCGCGACCCTAATAGAGGATAAAGCGGAAGATAATGAATGAATATAATATAATATAAATACACATAAATTAAAATATAATTAGATCGTCGTCTTAGTTAACTAGTCCTAATTAATTTTATGACATAAAACCCGTATGATGATGAAGTTCAAAGCTTTAAATCCATCATGTAAAACACTGATGTGGACGTCTGACCTCATGATCTGCAAGGTCTTAAAAATTTAAATTAAATTAAATTAAACAGCTCACGTCTTAAACACCGTCAGCTCTGATCTAACAGTCAAAACACAGCTGCAGGATGCCACTCGGGTGTTGAGACTCAAGGACGGAGAACTCGGAGAGAACTCGGAAGTCAGGGAACCCAGACGGACATCTGCTGAGGAACACAGAACCCCCCACACAGAGATGGTTCTGAAAATAAAGGACGGTTTACGTCGTGTAGGACGGTTTTACACACTGCCCACTACCTCACAACTGTACCTCAGCTTCAGCCCACAGCTTCACCCCCCACACACAGCTTCAGCCCACAGCTTCACCCCCCCACAGCTTCAGCCCACAGCTTCACCCCCCCACAGCTTCAGCCCACAGCTTCACCCCCCCACAGCTTCACCCCCCCACAGCTTCAGCCCACAGCTTCACCACCCCCCACAGCTTCAGCCCACAGCTTCAGCCCACCGCTTCACCCCCCCACAGCTTCAGCCCACAGCTTCACCCCCCCACAGCTTCAGCCCACAGCTTCACCCCCCCACAGCTTCAGCCCGCAGCTTCACCCCGCCACAGCTTCAGCCCGCAGCTTCACCCCACTGTCAAATCAGATCTGATTCTGCATCGTTTCATATGAACACAGTTTTAAAGTTTCCAATTTATCCTCTACTAGGGTCACGGAAGTGGGGGGGGGGGGGGGTGTTCCCCATGCCCATCCAGGGGAGAACGTTTCGGGTGCTGGGCTGATACACCCAGGACAGGACGCCAATCTATCGCAAGTCACACACTCACTCACACAGACACACTCTATATGGGGCAATTTGGAGAACTCAGTTGACTTGATCCATGTTTTTGGACTGTGGGAGGAAACCGGAGAACCCGGAGGAAACCCACGCGGACACGGAGAGAACATGGAAACTCCACCCAGATGGGAATTCGAACCGGGAATCCCCAGCACTGAGAGGAGAACGTGCTAAGCCACTAAGCCAGCGTGCCGTCCCCATTCTGCAAAATCTCACTGAACAAATGTTCCGTCAGTCGAAAAGTAAAAGGCGAATCGAGAACTCTGTCCGACCCGAGTTGACCCCGAGCGTCATCACCAGCTCTGATCCTCTGATCCTGTTGTGTATTACATTCCTGATTTGAGTTTTGTTGTCAATAGGGGTGAGCTGCAATATTCGCTGATTCGACGATTCGATTCGGAGAACCGTAGTCGACTATGAACCTCATAGTCGAATGTACCATTTTGACCACATGGGGGCGCCCATGGCTGCTGCTAAGCATTCGTTTCTACATGAAATGTCTTTGTTTTCGTTATATATATAGACTTTTGTCAAATAAAATCATCATAATTTCTGTTAATTTTTTTTTTATTATGTGTGCGCTTTAACCCATTTACGGTGCTCTAGAAAAACAAGTAAAATATTTTAAAAAATCTTTTTTAAAAACCACGCTTATAGCGCCATCTTGTGGTGAAATTTTATCTGATTCGACTATCAGTTGACTATAGGGAAAATCTGACAAATCAGATTCGACTATGAAAATCCTTAGTTGAAGACACCCCTAGTTGTCAACATTTCCCTGATTGGACGGTGGAACGTCCGATTCGTGTGTTTTGTATTTCATAGCGGCGGTGGGATGTTTTATAGACTTTTTGTTCATACGTTTATTTACTTTTGATTAGATGTTTTAGTTTCTTAACCGGAGACACGATGGGAATCGTTTGCGGTTCCGTCGACGTGTCTGCATGTGTTCCTGTGGTTCCGCGCGCCTGTCCTCTGGGTAATCTGATTCCATTCCACCTTCCATAAATATTCTAAAAGGTGAATTGAACATAATAAATTTCCTCGCCGAGCGTTTGACGTTCCGCGGCTGAAACCTGTGGAGACTTTGAGGACAACGTGCCAGACATGAAGAGAAGGGTTTGAAAAACGTTCTAAGGAGACGAAATGAAGACGATGCTGCAGCAGAAATAAAGAGCCACGAAACGATTTGATTAGAACTCAGAGTGCAGAACCCGACGGAGCGGCCATAACCAGGAGATACACAAGAAAGCTGGAGAACAAGGACGTAGGACAGACATCTTATTATCCCCGTGTTCCTCATGCCCATCCAGGGGAGAACGTTCTATATGCTGGGCAGACACACCCAGAACAGGATGCTAATCCATCACTGGACACACACTATATAGAGGCAATTTGGAGCCCCCAATTCACCTCAAGTGCGGCACGGTGGCTTAGTGGTTTAGCATGTTCTCCTCTCAGCACCAGGGATTCCCGGTTCAAATCCCCATCTGGGTGGAGTTTCCATGTTCTCCCCGTGTCCGCGTGGGTTTCCTCTGGGTTCTCCGTTTTCCTCCCACAGTCCAAAAACATGGATCAAGTCAATTGAGTTCTCCAAATTGCCCCATATAGAGTGTGTCTGTGTGAGTGAGTGTGTGTCCAGTGATGGATTGGCGTCCTGTCCTGGCTGTATCTGCCCAGCGCCCGAAACGTTCTCCCCTGGATGGGCATGGGGAACCCCCCCCGCGACCCTAATATAGGATAAAGCGGAAGATAATGGATGGATGGAATTCACCTTAAATCCATGTTTTTGGACCGTGGGAGGAAACCGGAGAACCGTGAGGAAACCCATCCGGACATGTGGAGAACATGCAAACTTCACTCAGATGGGGATTTGAACCTGGATCCCCAGCGCTGATGTGGACGTGCTCAACACCACACCAATGAGCTGCTCGGAAACTATATAAAAACTATTATAAACCAATAATTAGGCAAGTAGGTAGTTAAGTCTGTAGGTATTTAGGTTACTAGGTAGGTAAGTAAGTAGACAGATGGGTGGATGGGTAAGTTAGTTGGTAGGTCAGTCGGTTGGTCAGTCAGTGTAAATGCAAATAGCAAGATGTAAGTGAAACAAAGAAGCTGAAAAGACTTTAATAAAGTGTCAGAGATTATTTGGAGGAAATGATGAAAACATGAATCTGTATTAAAGATTTAAAAGAATAAAGAAAAACCTAACTGGCATTAGAGCAACACCGGCCGAAGGGTGGGCGGCAAAGTTTATTCATAAATGTTCACCTTTAAATTCACCTTTAAAACCTTTAAACACTGTGTGCTTTTTCCTCAGCGATGAAGTCCGGCGGAACCCAACTGAAGCTGATCATGACGTTTCAGAACTACGGACAAGCGCTGTTCAAGCCGATGAAGTGAGTGTCCTCCGAGCCTTCCTTTAATTAACGAGGATTCTGATCGTTAACGGGCATCTTCTAAATGCTCGTCCGAGTTGCTTTCATGAGAAAACCATCTGATCGGTTCTCCTGGTGGATGGCTGGCGTGTTCTAGCTTTATTTACATTACATTTGGTCATTTATTGGACGCGTTTATCCAAAGCGACTTAGAAGGTGAGCACAGGGTTCATCACAACATCCCTGGAGCAATGAGGGTTAAGGGTCTTGCTCAAGGACCTGGTAACTTCAGTTGGATTTGAACCCCCAACCTTCAGATTGATAGCCCAACAACCTAACCACTGAACTACCACACCCACCATTGGAGCGATGTTTAAGGTTCTGTATGTTGAGGGATGTACTGGAGCGATGTTTAAGGGTCTGTATGTTGAGGGATGTATTGGAGCAATGTTTAAGGGTCTGTATGTTGAGGGATGTATGGGAGCGATGTTTAAGGGTCTGTATGTTGAGGGATGTATGGGAGCGATGTTTAAGGGTCTGTATGTTGAGGGATGTATTGGAGCGATGTTTAAGGGTCTGTATGTTGAGGGATGTATGGGAGCGATGTTTAAGGGTCTGTATGTTGAGGGATGTATGGGAGCGATGTTTAAGGGTCTGTATGTTGAGGGATGTATGGGAGCGATGTTTAAGGGTCTGTATGTTGAGGGATGTATGGGAGCGATGTTTAAGGGTCTGTATGTTGAGGGATGTATGGGAGCGATGTTTAAGGGTCTGTATGTTGAGGGATGTATGGGAGCGATGTTTAAGGGTCTGTATGTTGAGGGATGTATTGGAGCGATGTTTAAGCGTCTGTATGTTGAGGGTTGTACTGGAGCGATGTTTAAGGGTCTGTATGTTGAGGGATGTATGGGAGCGATGTTTAAGGGTCTGAATGTTGAGGGATGTAATGGAGCGATGTTTAAGGGTCTGTATGTTGAGGGATATAATGGAGCGATGTTTAAGGGTCTGTATGTTGAGGGATGTTTAAGGGTCTGTATGTTGAGGGATGTATGGAAGCGATGTTTAAGGGTCTGTATGTTGAGGGATGTTTAAGGGTCTATATGTTGAGGGATGTATTGGAGCGATGTTTAAGGGTCTGTATGTTGAGGGATGTATGGGAGCGATGTTTAAGGGTCTATATGTTGAGGGATGTATTGGAGCGATGTTTAAGGGTCTGTATGTTGAGGGATGTATTGGAGCGATGTTTAAGGGTCTGTATGTTGAGGGATGTATGGGAGCGATGTTTAAGGGTCGCTCAGCGGGATCGTCCGAGTGAACAGGCGTCAGACAGAACCGCAGTGCTGCGCGTCTGATGTTTACAAACCAATGCGGAATATTGATCAGAACTAAATATTTCATAAATTAAATAATAAATGCAAATACTGTACGGTTCTCAGGAATTCTCTTAGAATCTGCGTTGATGTGCCTGAGGGAACTGAACATACAGTACGGACATGAATTATACAGCATCAGTCACAGGTTAAGCCACGCCCCCTTCCGGCTCCACCCTTTATGTCCTCCACTTATCATATAGATGGACTTTGTAGTTCTATAATTCCAGACTGTAGTCCATCTGTGTTCTTTGTTGTTGTTAGTCCCCTGTTGGTTCTCTGTTGGTCAGGAGCATCACAGAACAGGTCTGGGTGGTGGTCATTTGGGTGGTGGATTGTTTATTGTCAGTTCTGCAGTAGGGGTGAGCTGCAATATTCGCTGATTCGATTCGGAGAACCGTAGTTGACTATGAACCTCATAGTCGAATGTACCATTTTGACCACATGGGGGCGCCCATGGCTGCTGCTAAGCGTTAGTTTTTACATGAAATGTCTTTGTTTTCGTTATATATATATAGCCTTTTGTCAAATAAAATCATCCTAATTTCTAGAAAAAAAAAGAAAAACCAAAAAAAGGTTTTCTTTTGTTAGAAAAACAAGTAAAATATATTTAAAAAATCTTTTTTTAAAACTATGCTTATAGCGCCATCTTGTGGTGAAATTTTAACTGATTCGACTATCAGTCGACTATAGGGAAAATCTGACGAATCAGATTCGACTACGAAAATCTGTAGTTGAATACAGCCCTATTCTGCAGTGACACTGATGTGATGAAGGGATTTTAGTGCAGCAGTGCTGCTGGAGTTTAATTTCTCCACCTCAGTCACACTGCTGGGATAGGACTAATGCTCTGTGGTGGTACTATTGGGGTTCTGAGCATTAGAACAGGGTACACAGTATGTACTGTAGAACACAAACAGATGGACTACAGAGTGGAATTGTAGAACTACAAACAAAGTCCATCTTTGATTAGTGGAGCAGGAAGGGGGCGTGGCCAAACATTTAACTGCTACTGTATATAAACATTATTTTAATTGTATATTGTCTGATTGTTGGGTTTTAAAATTGAAACTCGACAATTGTGTTTTTTTTGTGTTTAAATCTCAAACCCTGGTACATAAAGCATTTATTTTACGTTCTATACTTTTATTCCGACTGTTGGTGTTAAAACCTTTATGAGATATATTAATGACGTACTTTCCGAATGCTGTCGCTCATGTTTTTTGTGACATGCGGTGAAGCTGAGCGCTCACGTCGCAGTTGTTTTCTTTGTCGTGACTTTATCGTGTTATCTCGTCATCTCTGCGTAATTGCTTCACAATTTATTGATTCCGTTTCCCAAGAAACTGAAAAACGCTGGCAACCGCCGATAAGAGGACGTACACGAGGCTATCGCGGCGCGATTCGGCCTGGACGGTCGTAATCTTACATTTAAAATAGGTGTGTGAATTTAATTTCGATTTAATAAAGGTAGATGACGATTCGTAGTGGACGGGGTCATCTGAGGGGCTCTCGCTTTCCTTCTTCGTCTAATTTAATTCTTTATCATGCGCTGCTGGTTCGGTTGCTTTGCCTGGTTTTCGGGAGAAATGCTACGAAATGTGAGTTTAATTAACATTTAAGAAGAAGCAGGAAAGAGGAATTAATTGCTATAATTATTAATATGTATTATTAGATTATTATAATGCATTAAATACAAACAAGAAAACTGAACGTGTACAAAGACGCAAGAACGACCTTCGACATTCCAATTTTGTGTGTGTGTGTATATATATATATATATATATATATATATATATATATATATATATATATATATATATATATATATAAATTAAAAAAAAATTTTTTAAAAAGTAAAATTTTTTTTTATAAAAAATGAATACATTTTTTTTAAATACAAGCAACAATAATATTACGGCGGCATGGTGGTGATCCAGGTTTGAATCCTGATCTGGATGGGGTTTGCATGTTCTCCCCGTGTGCGTTTTCTGGTTTCCTTCTACAGTCCAAAAACATGGATTCAAGGTGAATTGGCTGCTCTAAATTGCCTCTATCTAAATTGCCCCTATATTATGAGTGTGTCCAGTGATGCATTGGCACCATGTCCTGGGTGCATCTGCCCCGCCCCCGAAACGTTCTCCCCTGCAACCGTAGCAGAAGTTGATAATGAATTAAGATGAATAATAATAATAATAATATTTTAGTAGTTCTAGTGTTTAATGACTGTATTGTTAAAATAACAATGTATTGGTTGTTGTATTCGTTAGTTAGTGTATTACTAGTAAATAAATAAAAGGGAAAATGGTTTATCTTTATTAAAAATGAAATCAGTATTATGATAAAAATCGGCACGTCGTCATTTTAATTAAGTCAAATTCAGCTTGGATGTCGCCGAGTGTTCTTTCCCGCTCGGTAACGATCCGGTTTGTTTTTAATTAACGCCATCAGGCCGCCGTGTTCATTAAAACGAGAGCGGAGCCAACCGTGAGCTTTGGGGTTTGTTTGCCAACAGAATGTCGAGCAGCACATAAAGATCCGCCGAGTGAATCCTTCTATACGACGCCGGCGGCTGGCTGCGACCATGTGACCGCCCCACCACCCTGCACGCTCGTAATCAAATAATTGCTCAAGGATGCTCCATGTGCGCCGCCCAAATGTCGAGACCATTTCTGTTTGATTGCACCGAAACCACTGAACCAGCGGAGCTTTATTTAATTTCACTGCTGTTATTAACTCATTAACATTTATTTATTGTTTACTTGACTCGTTGACGTCATTGATTTGGAAATTCAGTAACTGAGCGACGTGTGAGTCTTTCCTATACAAATCTACACCATTGAGTATTTAATATATTCCCTTATTTAATATATTCCCAATATATAGTATTGGTATTTATATATATATATATATATATTATATATTCCTTTTTGGACCTTGAGGAGGTTTATTTACTCTTTACACCAAGAGGCGACTCGAGGAGCTTTACTTTAGCGATATTTGGCCGGCCATCAGATTTAGGGCGCGTCGGTGTGTCTTTATTATTGTGATGATGGGAAAAGTACGCCTTCAAAGGACATGTACTATCCTCTTCTCTGTTCATAGCTGTGTTTTGGGTGACCGGTGCACTCCGACTTCTGCGGATTGCTATTTAAACGGCACGGTGCGAACAAACAGGTGTAAATTAACTATTTATTCATTCATTCATTCATTCATTATCTTCCGCTTTATCCTCTATTAGGCTCGCGGTGGGGTTCCCCATGCCCATCGAGGGGAGAACGTCTCGGGCGCTGGGCAGATACACCCAGGACAGGGCGCCAACCTATCACTGGGCACACACTCACTCACACAGACACTCTATATGGGGCAATTTTTGGAGAAGTCAATTGACTTGATCCATGTTTTTGGACTGTGGGAGGAAACCGGAGAACCCGGAGGAAACCCACGCGGACATGGGGAGAACATGGAAAAACCCACCCAGATGGGGAATCGAACCGGGAATCCCTAGTGCTGAGAGGCGAATGTGCTAACCACTAAGCCACCGTGCCGCCTTAAATAAAAAAATAAAAAAATCTCTCTCAGGACGCATTCTGGCTCTTATTGATTTACTATTATATTTTTATTTTATTTTTTTTAAACGTGGCACGTCACAGAAAAAGGCAATTTTTTTACGATTCCACTGCCAATTTTTTCCGTCAAAATGTTCACGAAACTCAAGATTGTTTTAGACAGCGGCTGCAGCGACTTGTCTCATTTGCCAGAATTCACTTCGTCATTGTCATGTGAGGCGCAGGTTGTTAGACATCCAGATGTTTGAGGAGTAAACAGCGTGCTGATGAGCGTATAGCAATCATGGCGTCATTAGTAATCACGTTCTATTGTGAATCCCCTTTTATAAAAACACATCGCTCCTTTCAGAACACCGCGGCACTTATAAGCAAACAACTTAATATTTGGAGACGCCTTCTATGGAAACAATACCTGGAATCAATCCCCATCGTGTGTTTTGCCACTTTTTGACGGAATGGGGTGGGGGTTTGTTTTGCCCCCCTGCTGTTTATCGCATGTCATTACAGGTGTTCTGAAGCTCCAATTTCCACAGAACGGGGTGATTTTTTTTTTTTTTTTTTTTTTTTTTTGAAAGTATGTTCTGAGTCGCGGTTCCCATGAACTCTGGCACAGACTCGGCGTTCCCCTCACTGGGCCTTACACTCAAAGTTCCAAAATTCGTTAGTACTCTTCAGATTTAATGATGCAATGCACACAACCCAAGCCGCCGGCGTCCGAGCCGATTGTTCGTGGCTTTCTTATGTAAGTTTTGGCAAACTGCGGTCTTTGTGTCTCATTGGTCCTTTCGCCAAACCGTCCCAGTTCATTCAGTCGGCGGAAAATACATCGTTATGGATTTTTACTTTACATTCTAACAATATATTACAAAATTCCATCAGTTTTTATTATTTTCTGTCTATGCAGATAAACATTAAGGGCCCCATCTTGCACACAAACCCTGCTAACAGACCCACCTTCCTCCTGCACCGTTGAAATAGCAATGCTGCGTGTGAATACATCTCCCCGATGGGCGTGGCCGTTTTTTTTACATCTCCCCGATGGGCGTGGCCGTTTTTTTTTTGTTTTTTTTTTGAAAGTATGTTCTGAGTCGCGGTTCCCATGAACTCTGACACAGACACGGCGTTCCCCTCACTGGGCCTTACACTCAAAGTTCCAAAATTCGTTACGTCGGACGTCGGTCTCCATCTTGGCGTTAAATCAACGCGACCGAACGCTGGAACCAACGGAACGCTATTAAATCCGACTGCATCTGTACAGAGAACGCAGATCCATACAACACACTATACTGTGGGTTCTCCATTCACACTCACATGGAGAACCTCATTGAGTCCAGGTAGCTGCACCGCTCAAATAGCAACCCGCCAAAGTCAGAGTGCTAGCTGACTCTTAACAGGAACAGCAAGGGACATGCTGACATTGCACGTTACACACAAAACACCCCCATGAAGAATGAAGTACAATTAATATAATAAATAGTGTAATAAATTAGTACAGGTGCGACGATAGCAGCGACACATTGACACGCCCCAAAACAAGTTGCAATGTATGCAGTTGATCACGCAAAAAAAAAAAAAAAAAAAAAAAAAAAAAAAAAAAAAAGCCCCAAAGACAGCTAGACCTATAACATTAAGATCATCCATACGTTCACAATTTTGGTTCCTAAGTCTTATTTTATTTTATTTTTTTTATTAATTGTGGTGCGTAAACACCGACTATGTCATCTGTCCTTTATTTAAAATATGATCTCCAATATCTGATACTCGCAGAATAATAAATTAATAAATTATGCCCATATATGGGTCTAGTTGCAAATTAAATTTAACCTAATTAAATGTTTTATTTAATTAACGTTCCGCTGTAACATCACCGTCTCTGGCTAATTCCAGCTTTATATATTAATTTATTTTTAATTTAGGTTTGAGATTTTACTTATTAATTAAAAAAAACTGTCCAAACTGATAAGCTCTCAGACGGAACGTGAGGCAGAAATTATTTATTTTCTTGTTATTTTCTCGACGTGCAAAGAAAAGCAGTCGACAAGTTAAAGAAAAGAGAAATAAATACAAGATTAAAGAGAAATATTAAAATTCGACGCCGTCCTCTCGGTTTGAATAAACAAAATACATCAGAAACCCAAAACCTACGTTTCATAAACGTGTGGAAGTACGTTAGACGTCTACGAACCCGTTTTTGCAATACGTTTTTAACTAGCAGCATTTTTTTTTATATTTTAATATAAATGTATTGTTTTAACTTAGTGGTTTAGCATGTTCTCCTCTCAGCACTAGGGATTCCCAGTTCGAATCCCCATCTGGGTGGAGTTTCCATGTCCTCCCCGTGTCCGCGTGGGTTTCCTCCGGGTTCTCCGGTTTCCTCCCACAGTCCAAAAACATGGATCAAGGTCCATTGAATTCGCCAAATTGCCCCATATAGAGTGTGTTTGTGGGAGTGAGTGTGCGCCCAGCGATAGGCGCCCTGTCATGGTTGTATCTGCCCAGCGCCCGAAACGTTCTCCCCCTGCGACCCTAATATATAGGATAAAGTGGAAGATAATGGAAGGATGGATGGATATAGAATTGTATAATTTTAATTTAGTGGTTTAGCATGTTCTCCTCTCAACGCTAGGGATTCCTGGTTCGGATCCCAATCCGAGTTTGCATTTTCTCCCCGTGTCTGCGTGGGTTTCCTCCGGGTTCTCCGGTTTCCTCCCACAGTCCAAAAACATGGAAGAAGGTCCATTGAATTCGCCAAATTGCCCCATATAGTGTCTGTGTGCGTTTGTGTGAGTGAGTGTGTCCAGTGATAGATTGGCGCCCTGTCCTGGGTGTATCTGCCCAGCACACGAAACGTTCTCCCTGGATGACCATGGGGAACCCCGCCCCCCCTCCCAAGATAATGGATGGATGTATTATTTTAATCTGTAGGGACATGAATGAAAGCTGATGATGTAACGCTTTCTTGCGTGTGTGTGTAGGTGTGTGTGTGTGTGTGTGTGTGTGTGTGTGTGTGTGTGAGAGAATGACGTAACGGTACTCAGGCTGACGCATCGTTCCGTTTGTCCTGCGGTACGTTTTTTAAAAGAACGCCTGTTGAATTTGCCGCAATAATAATAAAAAAAAAATAAAAAAATAAATAAAAAAGAGGCAGATCGTTTTTCGAGTCCAGGTTGGTGAAGTTGAGGCGTCCGCTCCGGTGCCGGCACACAGGGCATCAAAGCCTCTTTTGATGTGCTGCTGCTGCTTTGAGCTGGATGTAAATCTGCCTGCAGGGAAGTGAGGAATAACGTCTGTAGCTGATGCTGCAAAGAACTCCGGACCACAAAGTGAGAACACAGCACATTAGTTCGAAGCCACATTCTACAAAATTCTAAGCAGGTGACTCTGAGGTTTGACTTTGCTGGGAAAAGAAAATGTGGAGCGCAGCAAAAAAAAAAAAAAAAAAAAAAAATTTTTTTTTTTTTTTTTTTAAATAATAAAAAAATTATATGCCGTAAAACACCTGCAGGTACAGTCCAGAGTTAGGACACGCCCCTTTTTCCTTCAACCATATAGATGGACTTTGTAGTTCTATAATTCCAGACTGTAGTCCATCTGTGTTCTTTGTTGTTGTTAGTCCCCTGTTGGTTCTCTGTTGGTCAGGAGCATCACAGAACAGGTATCATTTGGGTGGTGGATTGTTTCTTGTCAGTTCTGCAGTGACACTGATGTGGTGAGGGGGTTCTAGTGCAGCAGTGCTGCTGGAGGTTCAGTTCTCCACCTCAGTCACACTGCTGGGATAGGACTAATGCCCCCACCCAATAACCCCTGCTCTGTGGTGGTACTATTGGGGTTCTGAGCATTAGAACAGAGGACACAGTATGTACTGTAGAACACAAACAGATGGACTACAGAGTGGAATTGGAGAACTACAAAGTCCATCTTTATAGGAAGTGGAACCAAGAACAGCAGAAAGGGGGCGTGGCATGGTGGCGCGGCACCTCTCCGCACTGGGGATCCGGGTTCAAATCCCGACTGGGGTGGAATTTGTTCTCCCGGTGTCTGTATGGGTTTTCTCACACAGTCCAAAAACATGGATTCAAGGTGAACTCTAAATTGCCCCTACAAACTATTTGTGTGAGTGAGTGAGTGTGTGCTCAGTGATAGATTGGCCTGTCCTGTCCCGAAATGTTCTCCCCTGGAGGGACATGGGGAACCCCGCCCCACCCGTGACCCAGTAGAGAATTAGGTAGAATATAATGAATGAATGAATTATTATGTGATTAATGTAACTGGACGGCATGAATGGTGTGGTGTTTAGCATGTTCTCCTCTCGCACTGGGGATCAAGAGTCGTAATCCTGATTGGGGTGGGGTTTCCATGTTCTCTCCCGTGTCCGGGTGGGTTTCCTCCGGGTTCTCCGGTTTCCTCCCACAGTCCAAAAACATGGATGAAGGTCAATTGAATGCTCCCAATTGCCCCATATTGAGTGTTTGTATGTGTGTGTCTGTGAGTGAGTGTGCCCAGTGATAGATTGGCACCCTTTCCTGGGTGTATCTGCCCCCCCCCCCCCCCCATAATGAATGGGTTTATGTGACTGATGTCATCCGCCACATTTCCCTCTTATTTATGATCTGAAGCTCAGCTCTCGTTAACAAAACTCTAACTATAAATACAACCAAAGGAAACGAAGATGAAGTCATCATTATACAACACCCCCGTTCATTCCCTGATCTTCACGACTTCTGACAGCGTGTCAGTGCTCACCGAAGGACCAATCAGCTGAACCGTGCCCTCGTCTCCATCCTTCTTCTCTTATAAGCGGACTGCCCCCATAAAACCCCCCGAGCAGCTGCACCGGCGTGCAAACAATGAGACGGAGGGTTCCATCTGAAATGTGCAGCGTCAAGGAGAATCCTGACCGACTCCGTTCTCATTACATCTGATCGTCTAATGTTCTATTTTCAGTCAGATTGGATTCCCGTCCTGCTCGCCCCTGTATTTCACTCAAAAAATAAAAATAAAAAAAAAAAAATCTGTTATCAGTAATGACATCACGACCTGAAATTTGGTGCATCGTGTGTATCTAAAGCCCTGAAATCTTAAAGTATTAGAATATGATCCTGCAGGGGGCGGCGTGGGGGCTTAGTGATCAGCCCACTCTCCTCTCAGCGTTGGGAATCCCGTTTCCATGTTCTCCCCGTGTCCGCGTGGGTTTCATCTGGGTTTCCAGTTTCCTCCCACAGTCCAAAAACATGGATTTATGGCCCTAAATTGCCTTCATCTAAATTGCCCCATATAGTGTGTGTGTGTGTGTGTGTGAGTTTGCCCAGCGATGTCCTGGGTGTATTTTCCCAGTGCCCCAAACATTCTCCCCTGGATATGCATGGGGACCCCGACCCCCCCCCCCACCACCACCACCACCACTCGTTGAATCGTTCACTACGTTCTAGAGCTGAATGTCACCTGGTGGTTCCACCTCACCCTGATGCTAACTCACTCGTGTGTATCTAAAGCCCTGAAATCTTAAAGTATTAGAATACGATCCTGCAGGGGGCGACATGGGGGCTTAGTGATCAGCCCACTCTCCTCTCAGCGTTGGGAATCCCGCTTCCATGTTCTCCCCGTGTCCAGTTTCATATGGGGTTCTCCAGTTTCCTCCCACAGTCCAAAAACATAGATTTATGGACCTAAATTGCCTTCATCTAAATTGCCCCATATAGTGTGTGTGTGTGTGTGTGTGTGTGTGTGTTTGCCCAGCAATGTCCTGGGTGTATTTGCCCAGTGCCCCAAACGTTCTCCCCTGGATTTCTCCCCGCCCCCCCCACCACCACCACCACCACTCGTTGACTCGTTCACTACGTTCTAGAGCTGAATGTCACCTGGTGGTTCCACCTCACCGTGATGCTAACTCTCACTCTGTAGCGTCCACCACTGCCAAACGGTGGAACGTAACGATCTCCCAACTCTGTCCACAAGGTGGAGTCACTTAACGTCGTCAAGAAGCGTCTCAAAACACATCGCTACCACAAAAATTGATTAATTAAAACAGTTAATAATATGGTGGATAAAGATCAGGTTTAATAATTCTACAGCGTAGCTGGTTTTTCCGTAACTACTGACTTGTGTTGTTCTCTCATTCGTAAGACACTTTGGATAAAAAAGCGTCTGCTAAACGACGATTGCAAGGACATTTCGATTGGTTCGTTACACGCCACAACCAAAACACAAACACACCAATTAATCCCAATGGGCGTGTATCAAGCTGCATAGTGCGAGGTTGACGGCTCGCTAAAAATTGCTCAAATAAAGCCCCCCCCCCCACCAAGTCGCTCTTTGGTGTAAAGAGTAGATAAACCTCCACAGGCTCCTAACGCACAAGGATAATAAATGTCGTGGTTATTGAAACAACGGTGTGGAATTAAAAAGGGAACACGCATATGTTCTCTGAACTCCCAAACAAATAAAAATAAGTCTGCAATGCGGTCGTCATACACAGTTACTCAGAGTATCGATTATTAGGAGTGAGCTGCAATATTCGCCGATTCGACAATTCGATTCGGAGAACCGTAGTCGACTATGAACCTCATAGTCGAATGTACCATTTTGACCACATGGGGGCGCCCATGGCTGCTGCTAAGCATTAGTTTTTACATGAAATGTCTTTGTTTTCGTTATATATATAGCCTTTTGTCAAATAAAATCATCCTAATTTCTAGAAAAAAAAAAAAAAAAAAAAAAAAAAAAAAAAAAAAAAAAAAAAAAGGTTTTCTTTTGTTAGAAAGTAAAATATAAAAAAAGTTTTTTTTAAAAAAACTACGCCCTTAGCGCCATCTTGTGGTGAAATTTTAACTGATTCGACTATCAGTCGACTATAGGGAAAATCTGACGAATCAGATTCGACTATGAAAATCTTCGGTTGAATACAGCCCTATCGATTATAGAGTTTACGTTGTACAGTTTTGTATACGACTCCACGTTTGTAACGTTGTTCGATTTTGTTGCCAACACAAAAATAAAAAGCCCCTCTGAAGCCATCGCTCACTCTCATCTATAAACCCACTTTCAGAGCGAGTTGTAATTCGGGCGAAACTTTTTTCATTACTCTGAGATAACAGCCTTTCACACTCCAGCAGCCGGACGCTTGAGAAGCCAGATTCTGATAAATAGAGGAAAATATCCCGACAAAATGGGGGGAAAATAAATAAATAAAAAATAAATAAAGCCGCGTCTCGAAACGCACTGCGGGCGGAATTTTGCTTCTGCGAAATCAATGCATGCCTAATTTTGTTTCCATTAAATGTTTCCTTTTTATGTGCAGAAGTTTGCGAACATGAACGGCCGCTGAATTATTCATGGGAAACGGGTGTTACGCTGATTTGCTGTGACTGTAATAGCTGTAAGAGGGCTCGTAAGTGGCCGTGCGCCGCGCGTGGAGGGGGGGGGGGGGGTTAAGCCGAGTGGAATGGGCTTTAGCGTTCTACACGTGTTCTATGTCATAAGCTCTCTGGTGTCTTTGCGGAACGCGAGTTGCATGGGGGTCTGATTGAAAGCTGCACTGTGTGCAGGGATTACATCCTCGCCTGAGCGCGCCATCAAATCCAGCCGCACAGATTCGGCGCGATCCTGCCAGATCTGCGGCCCGGACCGAATCCTGAGGGCGAGGTCATGTGACTACCGTCCTGTTTAGGATCAGCGGCCGTCGTGGCGTTGCGCTTTTTGAATTCGCGAGACCAGAAATAATCTATAATCTGAGACGGTAATCTGTCAGAACTACACGTCACGTTCTGTAACGTTTAAAAAACAATACAATTTAAGGGTAAAGAGAAGGGTGACAGGGAAACGGATGCTGGTTACCATGACAAAAGAAAAGCTGTATGCGTCTGACACATGCCTCTCTCTTATTTCAAGAAAAAAAAAAAAAAAACACATAGAATTCCGATCCATAGTCTACTGCGGGGTTCTCATTTGGTCTTATCCCAGGACCCAAATGTTCTCATGGTCATTTAGTCGTGACCCACTTTTATAGAATACAAACCAAAGCAATTCAATTTTTAAAAAGTGAAGTGAAGTCCTCAATGAACAAAAACCCACATTTCAATACAGCGGGTTATATTTGCGTTTCGCCATCACAAGTGTCAAGAGAAGGGTAACAGGGAAACGGATGGTGGTTACCATGACAAGAAAGCTGTATGCGTCTGACACATGCCTCTCTCTTATGTCAAGAAAAAAAAAATAACAAACGCGTAGAATTCCGATCCATAGTCTACTGCAGGGTTCTCATTTGGTCTTATCCCAGGACCCAAATGTTCTCATGGTCATTTAGTCGTGACCCACTTTTATAGAATACAAACCAAAGCAATTCAATTTTTAAAAAGTGAAGTGAAGTCCTCAATGAACAAAAACCCACATTTCAATACGGCGGGTTATATTTGCGTTTCGCCATCACGCCGCCGAACATCACAAATGTAAAGAGAAAGGTAACAGAAACAAACAAGGTGGTTACCATGACAACAAGAATGCTGTATGCATCTGACACGTGCCTCTCTCTGTTTTTATTTTATTTATTTATTATTTAAATATTTATTTATTATTTATTCTCTGTTTCTAAAAAAGACAAGTAAACCCCCCCCATCCCCCCAAAGGCGCAACACGGCCCACTGTCGGGTCATCCATGAGAGAATATCTGGTCTACATTGTATTGCCGGTTCTCCATTCACAAACAAATACAGAACCTCATGGAGCAGCGCATTGAATCCAGGTAGCTTCACCGCGCAAATAGCAACCCGCCAAAGTCAGAGCGCCACCTGGCTCTTAAAGGTAACGGCTAGGGACACGCTGATTGGTTAATTGCACATCCCGATGAAAAAAACTCACATTTATATAGCAGACACGCTGAAACAAGCTACACGGCCGAGTGCTTAATATGTTCTAAAACTGATTTTTAATAGAACCCCTCGACGGATGCGCTTTCTAAACCGTTTTAAAATGCGCGTTGAGGATTTATTACTGCGTTTCTTTCTGTTCAGCGTAAATGAGATGGATATGCTGATTCAGCACTTCTTCACAGCGGTGGGCACCGTTCTTTAATCAGTGGGCTTCATCAGTAGGTCGCTAACTGCTTGCTAAAAGGTTCTAGCGAGTTCCGCATCACAGCATTCTGGGTCAGAACACATGGCACGCTCCCTCGTATGTGAGGCACCGTCTCCCTCGCTGCCAGGAAATTAGGGCGAGTATGATGGACTGTCTGAATGCATCAGGCATCAATTTGTTAAATCAGACTGTCCTGGCAGCGCTCTGCGGAATGCGGGGTTCTTTTAACCTCGCGGAGCCATAAAGAACAGAATGATAGAACAGACCTGCCTTCAGTGATGGAATATAATTTTTTTTTTTTTTTTTTTTTTTTTTTTTTTTTTTAAAACACGGTGGACTTGGATGGATGAGCAATTATTAATTTACTTATGAATATTAAGTAGGCCATGCAGTGTTGGCCATTCCTTCAACATCACCCCAGAGCAGGGTTCTATTAGCAGGAGAATTGGGAGGTGTGGTACCTCACACGTTCTTTTTCTTATCTCCATCTCTCCGGTCCCCCCAGCTGCAGGTTACCGTTTCAGTGACAGAGGAGACGGAGGAATTCCCAATTCGTCTCTCCTCCTACAGATAAATCATCCCGGGGAAAACCCAGCCAGACGCGAGACAGAGTGTCAGAGTCTCTAGTTACATTACATGAACGTTTCCAACGCAACAGCCGCGTTACGGTTTCACAAGACTCGGATTTCATCGTTGTAAGGAGTGAATCGTTTGCATTGATCGGCATTAAGGAAACTTACATTTAACATGTTTACTCTTTACGAGCCTGTGGAGGTTTATATACTCTCTAAAACCAACAACTCCACGTGGGGGTGGTGAGACATCAGTGATTAGTGCCATTGTTCAAGTTCAAGTTATTTATTTATTTTACAACAGAACATCGTCACAAAGCGTCTTTACAGAATGAAAAGCCTTTAAACCCCCACAGAGCGAGCCGAAGCGACGGCGGCAAGAAAAAACTCCCTACTTTACCTATTGTGCACAGAGGATATTTTATATTTCCCTGTTGTATCACTTTTATATTCCCAAGAACCCTCGTTCTGCGATATGTTCATGAGGCCAGGTCATCAGACGGTGAAAAACTAGCTTAGAACCGGTTTTAAGGACAAATGTTTGGATTCTACACTCATATGGCGTTGTTTGTACAGAGGCATCGGTGTGATGCTTCCTGCTGATTGGTTTGTTCTTACACTTGAAAGAGGTCACAGTACGTTTGCTAATAAGTGGTTCTAGGTCAGAAATTTGTAATGTTTTTCTTAAAATGTACTATAGCACTATCTTAGCTTAGTGTACATTCTATATATATATATATATATATATATATATATATATATATATATATATATATATATATATATATATATATATACACACACACACACACATATATATATATATATATATACATACACACACATATATAATGTGTGTATATATTGTATATATAATGTGTGTGTGTGTATATATATATATATATATATATACACACACACACACATACACATATATATATATATATATATATATATATATATATATATATATATATATATATATATATATATATATATATATATATATATATATATATATACACACACACACACACACACATACATATATGTATACCAAACACCCCATATTGACACCATCCATTATTAACAATTATTTCACCTTCTTCTACCGAAAAAGCCTTCAAGGTCAGAATAACAATGCAATCGGCAACACAACAAATAATATAAAACTCAAGATCAAAGAATAATGGCAGGACGGTGGAAAACTTGTGTGAAGTTTGTTCTCCCCGTCTGCGTTCTCTCCATGAACCATCGTTTTCCATCATATGTTTAAATAACAGCTACCACACCAAGACGTTCGCAAGGCAGAGTCACCAAGCAGGTTTAAGAAACTACTGAAGACGCACGTTTTTAAAAAAAACCTGTTGTGGGGGGGGGGGGGGGGGGGGGCACAGCATCATATAATGATCAGGTTTGATAATTCTACAATAATAATGTATTATTATTGAAAACGTAGCTGGTTTTCTTCATAACTACTGACTTGTGATGTTCTCATTTGTAAGTCACTTTGGATAAAAGCGTCTGCTAAATGATTAAATGTAAATGTAAGTTAGGCTGTGTAGTGCTCGTTAATAAGACTCATTAATAAGACTGCCGTTAATAAGACTGTCATAAGATTCGTCTGGAGATGTATCAGAACAACGATGCGACTCCGGTCCCAGACTGCGAGAAGCGTACGTGTTCTCCTCACGGATCTGTTCTCACCTCACAGAACCCTGTCTGTGTACAGACTGAATATGATAACCCCCCCCCCCCCCCCGCCCCACACACACCCACCATTGGATCTATAATCCAACACGCTGTAACAATAACCGTGACACTATGAAAGGCATCCAAATGCTTAGACTCATATTTCCTTTTCTTACATCCAGTTCAGTAGATCTGGAGCAAAGACAGCGCCAAGAAGAGAGAGTGAGAGAGAGAGAGAGAAAGAGCGAGAGAGAGAGAGGGAGGGGCAATCACACTGAGCGCGTGAGTTTATGCCAACCGGTGCTAGACCGAGGCAGTGAGAAAGGAGGCCCTCACCAAAATGTTTTGACTGCGTGCCATGTCCCAGACAGCATCACAGGCCAAAGAATGCTTTGTGAAAGTATGATGGGGGAGGAAGAGAGAGAGATTTTAGATCCACAGTCCGTATCAGATCGACTGAACATGTTTACTACACACTCCACTATCACACGTTTCAGCATCACGGCTCATTATATATAATAGAATAGAAATCAGATAGAAGCATAGATAGATAGATAGATAGATAGATAGATAGATAGATAGATAGATAGATAGATATTAGATAGATAGATAGATAGATAGATAGATAGATAGATAGATAGATAGATAGATAGATAGATAGATAGATAGATAGATAGATAGATAGATAGATAGATAGATAGAAGATAGATAGATAGATAGATAGATAGATAGATAGATAGATAGATAGATAGATAGATAGATAGATAGATAGATAGATAGATAGATAGATAGATAGATAGATAGATAGATAGATAGATAGATAGATAGATAGATAGATATATAGATAGATAGATAGATAGATAGATAGATAGATAGATAGATAGATAGATAGATAGATAGATAGATAGATAGATAGATAGATAGATAGATAGATAGATAGATAGATAGATAGATAGATAGATAGATAGATAGATAGATAGATAGATAGATAGATAGATAGATAGATAGATAGATAGATAGATAGATAGATAGATAGATAGATAGATAGATAGATAGATAGATAGATAGATAGATAGATAGATAGATAGATAGATAGATAGATAGATAGATAGATAGATAGATAGATAGATAGATAGATAGATAGATAGATAGATAGATAGATAGATAGATAGATAGATAGATAGATAGATAGATAGATAGATAGATATAGATAGATAGATAGATAGATAGATAGATAGATAGATAGATAGATAGATAGATAGATAGATAGATAGATAGATAGATAGATAGATAGATAGATAGATAGATAGATAGATAGATAGATAGATAGATAGATAGATAGATAGATAGATAGATAGATAGATAGATAGATAGATAGATAGATAGATAGATAGATAGATAGATAGATAGATAGATAGATAGATAGATAGATAGATAGATAGATAGATAGATAGATAGATAGATAGATAGATAGATAGATAGATAGATAGATAGATAGATAGATAGATAGATAGATAGATAGATAGATAGATAATGCAAGCAATAGTGTGGATTTGTAAAGGACGCACACACACACACAATAACAAACTATACATGTGAGGACCGGCAAGAATTTAATAATAAATTACACTAAAATCATTGTAATCGATTAAGTGCTAATTTTGTGCACTTAAGCAAAAATGTCCTCACAAGTGGTCGGATGTCAATATCTGGTCCTCACAATGGAGGTGATATGAACACACATCATATACGTTACAATCATGGTCTTAATTCTGGACGTGTTTGTGATTCAGCGGGAGGTTTTTCATAAAGTCGTTTAATCGTTTAGTTGGAATGAATGATGTTTTAATAAATAATTCAGGGCGATGCCGAATTTCAAAAGTTAAATTAAAGGTCCAAGACGGCGAGTAAAACAAAAGGTAAATACTGTGTGATTAAAGGAGAAGGGTGAGACTCTGGAGTGGAACAACAGTTTTAACTGTTCATTAACTCAATACCGCGGTATCATTACCTCTCCTCCCAAACTGCTTTTAGCTCGCAGCTCTGTGGAGACAGGATGCAGGTGGGCTTCTGATTATCAGGTTATGTATCAGTGGGTCGAGGCGGCGGCAATCCGATCCTTAAAGGCACTTTTCCTCTCACACGGCTTACCTCGACTACGGCAGCACTTCTGACAGAAGAGGCTCTGTGCCTCGGTTCTCCACAACATTTAGCCTTTGTCTCTGTTGTGACCGGCCGTCCTTCAAAGCCCAATCGAATTACCACGGGAAAAGAGACGCCCGTCCTCCTCCACCTCACCCAACTCCTATTTTTGAAACAATACAAAACACATGCCTCTCAGTTTGAGGCACCAACACTAATGGCGGCACCCAACCTTGGCGGTGATGCCGGGTTCCCGGCCGTTTTCCCTCGCCCCGTGTAATTCCCTATAATCTTTGAGCATTATGACGTCCTTAAAGAGCGAGAGGGTGTGAGCGAACCCACAGAGAGGCACCATGTCAGGCTTTTCAGCAAACGTTCTGCCATTAGCGTCGCAGGAGATGCACTGGAACGGCGATGGAGTGTGAATTTAACCGCTCGCACCGTATGGGTCAGGATCCTGGGAGGATACGGGAGCTTTTTTTCACCTTGAAAGTATTGTACTTCAATTCTGTGGGAAAACTTTTTCATTTAATTCATTCGACTGGGGTCACGAAGGGGGTTCCCCATGCCCAGCAACGGGAGGACGTTTCGGGTGCCGGGCAAATACACCCAGAACCGGGTGCCAATCGATTGCCGGGCACACACACACTCCCTCGCCCAGACACGATATGGGGCAATTTACGGCATTTAATTTACCCTGAATGCATGTTATTGGACTGTGGGAGGAAACCCGAGAACCCGGAGGAAACCCATGGGGACATGGGGGAGAACATGCAAACTGCACCCAGATCAGCCACCCCTTATCTCATGATTATTTATTTATTTATTTTATTCTCCTCCATTTAATACTCCACTAGGTTTGAGTTGGTTCCCAATCCAAGGGATGGTGTTTTGGGTTCCCCATTCAGGGGAGAACGTCTTGGGCGGTGGGCAGATACACCCAGGACTGGGTGCCAATCTATCACTGGGCACACGCTCACCTCACACATTCTATATGGGGCAATTAAGAACATTCAGCTCACCTCAAATCCATGTTTTGAAACCCACAGGGACACGGGGAGAACAGGGGGAACCCCACCCAGATTAGGATTGGAACCTGGATGCCCGGCGCTGAAAGGAGAACATGCTAAACACTACACCACCATGCCAACTGCTTTCACGTCATCAGACTCAGAGCATGATACAGAACCCGTAAAGCAAAAGGGTTAGGGGCCTTTCTAGTGCCCCCTAGTGGCAGGTTTGAACCCCCAAACCTTCAGACTAATAGCGCAGCATTAAACCAACTTTAAACCATGCAGTTGTTCTACCATGGTCTTCATCACCATCGTCCTCCTCCCTGCACAGGGGGCAACCGTGCGCATCAGCGTTGTGGACCTCAGGTTCCAACACATTTGTGTCATCCATTATCTCTGCCTGAAACAAATCCGTTTACAGACCTAATAAACGCAAACATTGTGAAAGCAGCTACGGTTCCGTCATCACTCACGTCCTCGCTGTTAAATAGCGTTTTAACGAGCCCCTCGTCGACTTAATTAGGAGCAAAGCGGCTGCATCAGACAGCGGGCTATTCTTAGTAACCGGTCCCATTTATATCGTTTCATAGATTTCATTTACCGTCGAGGCAAATACACCGCGGATTAAAGAACGTAGAACAACGCGATACAACTCGTAACCTCACAGTCCTGAGACAACAGTCCTGATGTTTGCACAGCACACTCCACCCCACACGCCCTGCGCGAGAACACTTAATACCCCTCAATGCTCTAAATTGCCCCATATACTATATACCCATCCAGGCGGATTCCCGGTTCAAATCCCCATCTGGGTGGAGTTTCCATGTCCTCCCCGTGTCCGTGTGGGTTTCCTCCGGGTTCTCCGGTTTCCTCCCACAGTTCAAAAACATGGATCAAGTCAATTGAGTTCTCCAAATTGCCCCATATAGAGTGTGTGTGTGTGAGTGAGTGAGTGTCCAGTGATAGATTGGCGTCCTGTCCTGGGTGTATCTGCCCAGCGCCCGAAACGTTCTCCCCTGGATGGGCATGGGAACCCCCCCCCCCCCCCCCATCGCGACCCTAATAGAGGATAAAGCGGGAGATAATGAACGAATGAATAATGAATGAATGAACTATATATCCATCCAACCATTATCATCCGCTTGATCCTCTATTAGGGTCATGTGGGGGGGGGGGGGGTTCCCCATGCCGATCCAAGGGAGAACGTTTCGGGCGCTGGGCAGATACACCCAGGACAGGACGCCAATCTATCACTGGACACTCACTCACACTCTATAGGGGGCAATTTGGAGACTTCAATTGACCTTGATCCATGTTTTTGGACTGTGGGAGGAAACCGGAGAACCCGGAGAGAACGTGGAAACTCCAACCAGATGGGGATTCGAACCCAAACCACTAAGCCACCGTGCTGCCCCCAGATTTAACTTGATTAATTCGCGTTGCCTCGATGTCGATATAAGAACACCATAAGATGTTACGTTGTCAGGAGAACGTTAGATCAACAAAGCTTTAATAAAGTGAGTACATATCATTTCAAACCTCTAGAATCGGCCGTTCCACCCACAAACCTCTAGAATCGGCCGTTCCACCCACAAACCTCTAGAATCGGCCGTTCCACCCACAAACCTCTAGAATCGGCCGTTCCACCCACAAACCTCTAGAATCGGCCGTTCCACCCACAAACCTCTAGAATCGGCCGTTCCACCCACAAACCTCTAGAATCGGCCGTTCCACCCACATTTTGCATGGTTTTTAACTGAAAGTTCAAGTCATTTATTTATGTCGCGTTTTTTTACAACAGCACATCGTCACAAAGCAGCTTTACAGAATGAAAAGCCTTTAAACCCCCAAAGAGCGAGCCGAAGCGACAGCGGCAAGACAAAACTCCCTGTTATGTTGTTATTTAAGGAAGAAACCTTGGGAGCATCAGGACTCAGTGGGGAACTCCTCCTCCTTGAGAAGCCGGGCAGCAACAACAGTGTAGGACACTAATGTACAGATATTTAACCAATGGAAAAACTCTTGGGCGGCACGGTGGCTTAGTGGTTTAGCATGTTCTCTCAGCACTAGGGATTCCCGGTTCGAATCCCCATCTGGGTGGAGTTTCCATGTTCGCGTGGGTTTCCTCCGGGTTCTCCGGTTTCCTCCACAGTCCAAAAACATCTAGTCAATCTAGTTCTCCAAATTGCCCCATATAGTGTGAGTGTGTGCCCAGTGATAGATTGGCTGTCCTGGGTGTATCTGCCCAGCGCCCGAAACGTTCTCCCCTGAATGGGCATGGGGAACCCCCCCACCCCCACCCCGCGACCCTAATATAGGATAAAGCGGGAGATGAGTGAATGAATGAACCTCTGGACACAACTGTTCTGTGATGGAGAACATCTCCTCTCTAGAGGTTTGCACCATGGTGAGGTGGAACCACCAGGTGACAATCATCACTGGAACGTAGTGAACGAGTCGGGGGGTGTATTTTTGGAAATCTAGAGTGAAGGTAGGAGATCGTCCTGTAGATCAGAGTCAGTGTCTTGTACTGAATGCAGCAGCTACAGGGAGCCAATCGGAGAATGGAGTTGGGGTTCTCCACCTCCCATCGTTCTCGGTGCTGATGGGTCACAGGGGTTGCAGGTTCTGACCGAGCCAACACTCTGTAAAACCACGGTAATGCCGGTTGGGAGTCTGTGGCATTGTGCTGCTGGATGTGGATCCATCAGCGGTTCCGTGTGCTGCAGAACCATCGTGGATCAGTGTGGGAACCGACGGGTTGGAGCTCCATCATCAGCGGGGTTGTCTCCCTCGGTGCCGTGGTGGGTTTAAGTCCAGGCTCTTCCAGATTCTTAAACTCCGATACGGATCTTAAGCGCTCTTCCCGTCGTCTTCTGCAAACCAAATCAATCTGTCTTTATCCAGCATCCGTTCTCCATGTTCTCCGAGTATCGAGCCGCTGTTCTCTGATCCACCCCAGACACGGACGAGCGGGAGAGGACCTTTCCGACAAATACTGGATGGAACCTGAATATTAATTGGACTGGCGGTCCTGCAGGACGCCCCCTAATGGACTCACATATAGTTTTCCATTCATTCATTATCATTCATTCATCCTCTATTAGGGTCGCGGTGGGGTTCCCCATGCCCATCCAGGGGAGAACGTTTCGGGCGCTGGGCAGATAGACCCAGGACAGGGCGCCAATCCATCGCTGGGCACACACTCACTCACACACACACTCTATATGGGGCAATTTGGAGAACTCAATGGACTTGATCCATGTTTTTGGACTGTGAGAGGAAACCGGAGAACCCGGAGGAAACCCACGCGGACACGGGGAGAACATGGAAACTCCACCCAGATGGGGATTCAAACCGGAAATCCCTAGTGCTGAGAGGAGAACATGCTAAACCACTAAGCCACCCTTGGCCAGAGTTTTTATTTATTTATTATTTTTAAATTACACTGCAATGCAATTTTTTTTTTAAAGTAGTGTATATAATAAATCAGGCATGGTGGGCAAGGTGGTTTAGTATGTTCTCCTCTTAGAACCGGGAACATCTCCAGCTCCACTTTTATAAACATCACAGCGTAGTTTACTGAAACTAGGGCACTCTGGCTACGTTCTATATTCTGTGCTGTACGGTCTTTAAAAAAGGGAGAGCCACTCGCTGGGGGGTGGGGGGGGGGGGTGTTATGGAGTCTGATGGCATTGGGCAGAAAAGAACCCCAGCAACGCTTTCTGTAGCATCCTGACGGTACGAGCCGGGGGCAAATTGAGCTCGTGGCTGTCACATCGCGGACGGGATAAGCAGAATTGCTTCGGATGTTGTCTGAATCGGTGTGCGTCCTCCGTTCTGTCACAGCCTCCAGTGGGTTCCGCTTCGGTCCGGGGCTTTGTGATGTTGCTTCCAGCAGAACACTTGATGGAGCAGAGAACTCGCCCCAGTGGACCAAGTGGCAGAACCCCAAACTATTTTGGGGTCGGTGTACACTTTAAATACGGACCTCGGCCTCCGTATGAAGCGACTTCAGGGTTGGAAGGGGTTCTCCAGGGTTTGCCCTGGTTCTCCAGTCTCCACCACAGTGCAAAATCATGGATTTAGGGTGCTCTAAATTGCCCCTATATACTCAGTGTGTGTGTGTCCAGTGATGGATTGACGCCCTGTTCTGGGTGTATCTGCACAAAGGCTTTCAAGTAGAAATCTCCATGGTAGAGAACCCCAAGAGGAACATCTGAAGGAAAATTCCAACCAAAAACATGGATTCAAGGTGAATTGGCTGCTCTATATATATACTTGCCCCTATATACTACATGTTAGTGCATTTTTCGAGTGATAGATTGACGCCCTGTTCTGGATGTATCTACACAAAGGCTTTCAAGTATAAAAATTTACCGTCGAGAACATCTGAAGGAAAATCCCAACCAAAAACATGGATTCAAGGTGAATTGGCTGCTCTAAGTTGCCCCTATATACTCTGTGTGTGTGTGATGGTCCAGCCATAGATTGCCACCCTGTCCTGGGTGTATCTGCAAAGGCTCTCAAGTATCAATATCCACTGTGGAGAACCTTAACAGGAAGACTTGAAAGACAATTTGATCCAAAAACATGGATTCAAGGGGAAAAGGCTTCTCAAAATTGCCCCTATATACTGTGTGTGTGTGCATGAGTCCAGCAACTGATTGACATCCTGGTCTGAGTTTATTTGCACAAAGGCTTTTAAGTATAAATATCCACTGTACTGTAGAGAACCTTAACAAGAACATCTGAAGGACAAATCTGTCCAAACACCTCAACAGGAACACCCATCCAAAAACGTGGATTCAAGGGGAAATGGCTTCTCAAAATTGCCCCTATATACTGTGTCAGTGCACGAGTCCAGCAACAGATTGACACCCTGGTCTGAGTTTATCTGCACAAAGGCTTTTAAGGATAAATGTCCACTGTAGAGAACCTCAACAGGAACACCTGAAAGACAATTCGGTCCAAAAACATGGATTCAAGGGGAAAAGGCTTCTCAAAATTGCCCCTTTATACTGTGTGTGTGCACGAGTCCAGCAACTGATTGACATCCTGGTCTGAGTTTATCTGCACAAAGGCTTTGAAGTATAAATATCCACTGTACTGTAGAGAACCTTAACAAGAACATCTGAAGGACAATTCTGTCCAAACACCTCAACAGGAACACCTGAAGATCCAAAAACATGGATTCAAGGGGAAATGGCTTCTGAAAATTGCCCCGATATACTGTGTCAGTGCACGAGTCCAGCAACAGATTGACACCCTGGTCTGAGTTTATCTGCACAAAGGCTTTTAAGGATAAATGTCCACTGTAGAGAACCTCAACAGGAACACCTGAAAGACAATTCGGTCCAAAAAAACATGGATTCAAGGGGAAAAGGCTTCTCAAAATTGCCCCTTTATACTGTGTGTGTGCACGAGTCCAGCAACTGATTGACATCCTGGTCTGAGTTTATCTGCACAAAGGCTTTGAAGTATAAATATCCACTGTACTGTAGAGAACCTTAACAAGAACATCTGAAGGACAATTCTGTCCAAACACCTCAACAGGAACACCTGAAGATCCAAAAACATGGATTCAAGGGGAAATGGCTTCTGAAAATTGCCCCGATATACTGTGTCAGTGCACGAGTCCAGCAACAGATTGACACCCTGGTCTGAGTTTATCTGCACAAAGGCTTTTAAGGATAAATGTCCACTGTAGAGAACCTCAACAGGAACACCTGAAAGACAATTCGGTCCAAAAACATGGATTCAAGGGGAAAAGGCTTCTCAAAATTGCCCCTTTATACTGTGTGTGTGCACGAGTCCAGCAACTGATTGACATCCTGGTCTGAGTTTATCTGCACAAAGGCTTTTAAGTACAAATTTCCACTGTACTGTAGAGAACCTTAACAAGAACATCTGAAGGACAATTCTGTCCAAACACCTCAACAGGAACACCTGAAGATCCAAAAACATGGATTCAAGGGGAAATGGCTTCTGAAAATTGCCCCGATATACTGTGTGTGCACGAGTCCAGAAACAGAATGACACCCTGGTCTGAGTTTATCTGCACAAAGGCTTTTAAGTACAAATTTCCACTGTACTGTAGAGAACCTTAACAAGAACATCTGAAGGACAATTCTGTCCAAACACCTCAACAGGAACACCTGAAGATCCCAAAACATGGATTCAAGGGGAAATGGCTTCTGTGTGTGTAGGTGCGTTGGAATGGATTGTCCAGCTTCCGAAACGTTTCCCCTTGATGGGCATGGGGAACCCCTGTTCTCCTCTTCTGATTGGGACGCGCGTTTGAGAACTTTGAGAGTTGTAATTAAAAAGCAGCACATTGTCAGAAGTCTGCGGTACGTTCCAGGTGGTTCTGCCGTACCCGACATCACAGCGTGGAACTCAACCGCACTTTCACATAAAGCCTCAACGACGAGAACCTAAACCCTTTGATTTTTTTTTTTGTTCCCTTTCATCACAGACAAACCAAACGCAGAACCCCGGAACCTCTGCAGGTGGCAGCGACCGAGGACGGGAGTCTTTTGCATATTTAAAGTCTGACAGCGTTTGTTATTTTTGGCGCATCGTACTTCATTTCCTTTCTATTAACGTGGCGTTTTCGGCGCGTGGCGTTAAACCTCTTACTCTTTAACCCTCGACGTCGCGTGAAGGCGGCCCGCCGTCTGTCGTGCATCATAAACCGGGATTTAATTCTTTCGCCGATGCCAACGGAGGCACGTTCGTTCTTCCACCGCAGCCGCCATCCACGCAGCTTATTGATTTCTTTATCCAGTTCTCAGGCGGCTGCTCAGACGGAACAGAGATGAGGTTCTATAGATCTGTGCGGTTCATTATTCTAATAAATCTGGGCTATAAATGAGAAAAGGAAGCTTTAAAAAGAATTATTTCCATCCAGAGGCGCTTTGACGCACTAACTGTGGCTTTATTATCGGAGCCTTTGTGATGTTCCACGTCCAGATACAGGTTCTAACACCGACTAGGTGTTCTGCTGTGTATGTATAGTCTCAGTCTAAAAATAGGACACGCCCCCTTCTGGCTCCATCCTCTATTTACTCCACTTATCATAGAGATGGACGTCCATCTGTGTTCTTTGTTGTTGTTAGTCCCCTGTTGGTTCTCTGTTGGTCAGGAGCATCACAGAACCGTTGGGTCCAAAGTTCTTATTTTATTTTTTAAATACACTGCACTAGCGATTCCCGGTTGGAATCCCCAATCTGGGTGGAGTTTCCATGTTCTCCCCGTGTCTGCGTGGGTTTCCTCCGGGTTCTCCGGTTTCCTCCCACAGTCCAAAAACATGGATCAAGTCAATTGAGTTCTCCAAATTGCCCCATATAGAGTGTGTATGTGTGAATGAGTGTGTGCCCATACACCTGTCCTGGGTGTATCTGCCCAGCGCCCGAAACGTTCTCCCCTGGATGGGTATGGGGAACCCCCCCCGACCCTAATAGAGGATAAAGCGGAAGATAATGAATGAATGAATAAATACACGAAAATGCAATTTTTAATGTACTGTACATAATAAACAGGGTGGCATAGTGGTTTAGCATGTTCTCCTCTCAGCACTGGGAATTCCAGGTTCGAATCCCAATCTGGGTGGAGTTTGCATGTTCTCCCCGTGTCCGCCGGTTTCCTCCCACAGTCTAAAAACAAGGATCAAGTTCAAATTAATGCTCCAGATTGCCCCATAGTGTGTGTGTGAGAGAGTGAGTGAGAGTGAGAGAGTGAATGTGTGCCCTAGTGGCCAAATTCCAGAACACAGTTAATAAAACTGTAACAGGTTCAAGGCTGATCTCTGTTTATATTAGTCTGTATTTTATGATTTAAAATAACGTACATCTCGCATTGATATGAACGTGAAGCGCTCAGAGGGGTGTGTTGTTAATGATGTCACAGCTGGACAACCGGCTCAGCCAATCACATTTAAGGACTCCGTTTTAGTGGTATTAAATGTATTTTATATATATATATGATATGAATGTATGTGTATATACGCATATGTATGCATATATACACATATGTGTGTGTGTGTGTGTGTGTATATATACACACACACACACACACACACATACGTATATACACATACATACATTCATATCATATATATATATATATATATATATATATATATATATATATATATATATATATATATATATATATATATATACACAAAACTGTGTATATATGTATGTATGTGTGTGTATATATATGATGTGATATACTGTGTGTGTGTATATATATATATATATATATATATATATATATATATATATATATATATCACATCATATATATATACACACACATACATACATATATACACAGTTTTGTGTATAAAATCAACACATTACACACACACATATATATACAGACACACATACACATATAGTATTCATGCAGAGATATAAGATCCAACATGTTTTATACACGTCATTTCAGAACGACACAGAATCGTGTGCATTCACATCCCATAATACCTCTTTAGTTGATTCGTGGGTAAAATAAATTGATTTGTACTGATGCTACACATCCAGCACTTCAGGATGATTGTCAGCGAGGTCTTAACAGCACTTCTGAGGAGATTCGAATCAGACGTGTTCGTGTCCTCAGAGGGATTCCCAGAATCCACGCTTCCCCCGCCATTGAAGTCTCGCGCTGAAGTTATCTCTCAGCCGCACACTCAAGTCTTTCAGCTTAGAGAGGTCGTCCTTGATCGGATCACACCTAGTTTAATTAGTGTTCCTTTGGTGCAGGTATCCCGGATGTTCATCAGTTGTTCTAATGAAGGCGCCTCCAGAGTTCAGATTATTTATGACATGGTTTATTGCTTTGTGTTTTGTGCCAATGACCATAAAAAAAATAATTGTGGTTGGATATAACGGGTCCAATGATGAGCACCTCTCATAACACATCGCTGTTAGCCATGTCCATTCAGGGGAGACAAAGTCCTGAATATGCAAAGCAGAAGATACAATCTACAGACACTTAGTTGAGTAGGAGGCTTTAATTACTTAAGTCTTTATATATATATATATATATATATATATATATATATATATATATATATATATATATATATATATATATACACACACACACACACACACACACATATATATATAATTAATATATGTATATATTCATTCATTCATTATCTCCCGCTTTATCCTCTATTAGGGTCGCGGTGGGGTTCCCCATGCCCATCCAGGGGGGAATGTCTCGGGCGCTGGGCAGATAGACCCAGGACAGGGCGCCAATCCATCGCTGGGCACACACTCACTCACACAGACACACTCTATATGGGGCAATTTGGAGAACTCAATTGACTTGATGCATGTTTTTGGACTGTGGGAGGAAACCGGAGAACCCGGAGGAAACCCGCGCAGACACGGGGAGAACATGGAAACTCCACCCAGATGGGGATTCGAACCGGGACTCCCTAGTGCTGAGAGGAGAACGTATTATATAACACACACACACACACACACACACACGAAATATAATACACATAGATACACAAATACATATTTATTTATTTTTGGAGCAGTGAATTCACCTTGATCCATGTTTTTGGACTGTGGGAAGAAACCGGAGAACCCGGAGGAAACCCACACGGACAGAACATGGAAACTCCACCCAGTTCAGGATTCGAACCGGGAATCCTCAGCGCTGAGAGGAGAACATGCTAACCACTAAGCCACCATTCTGCCCTAATATATAAAATGTAAATTAATAATAAGCTAAAGTAAAGCTTTCCGTCTGTGACGCTCGGCCGTGACGGGCGGGCGTCCGCCCTTTCGCCGGAAAAAACGTGACATTTAACATCAACGCGGACTAATGGGGCTGACTGTTGACCTTTTTAAGACGATCTGTTGTGAGCGTCAGCTCTACCTCGCACTCCCGGAGTCGACCAGGGACAGATTTCCAGTAACCACAACCTCGGTTCTGCTGAGGCGGCGGAACTCTGACGGCTCTTCTCTTTCTGAAACTACACTTGAAACGGCGATGGGACAGCGGAGCGTCGGTGGCACTTTTGGGAAGGACGGGAAGTGTGAGGCTGTTCTCCATCTGTACAGCGGGCGGAGTGACGGGGCCCGGGGACAGTGCCAATTAGAGTCAGGAAGATAAAGGTCCGGAGAACGAAGGGTCTAATCAACGTTCTGAAACCTTCTCTCCAGCGGACGAGGACGAAGCTAATTAAAACGTACCCTGAGCCTTAATTTAATGGTACGTTTACATACAATTAGTGCACAGTGGGTCTCTGTTTAACGGTTTGATGTTGATTTGAGGGAATTGCAACAGTGGACAGCAGGGTGGTGTAGTGGTTAGCACGTTCTGCTTCTCAGCGCTGGAGAACCAGGTTCTCGAGTTTCGTTTTCCACACGTCCATGCATGTTCTCGATGCAATCTTTGGTTTCTTCCCACAGTCCAAATCTAAATTGCCCCATGTAGTGCATGTGTGTCTGAGTGATGGATGTGCATGTGTACAGTGATGGATCGGTGCCCTGTCCTCTGCATCTGCCCAGCGCCCCCGGTGGAGATGAGATGAATTGAGAGTGTTATTGTGAAAAACACAAAACTACTCATTTATTTTCATGGTCCTCCGCTTTCTCCTATATTAGGGTCGTGCGGGGGGGGGGGGGGGGGGGGGTTCCCCATGCCCATCCAGGGGAGAACGTTTCGGGCGCTGGGCAGATACACCCAGGACAGGGCACCAATCTATCACTCACTCACACAGACACACTCTATATGGGGCAATTTGGAGAGCTCAAGTGACTTGATCCATGTTTTTGGACTGTGGGAGGAAACCAGAGAACCCGGAGGAAGCCCACATGGACACGGGGAGAACATGGAAACTCCACCCAGATGGGGATTCGTACCGGGAATCCCTAGTGCTGAGAGGAGAACATGCTAAACACTCAGCCACCGTGCCGCCACAAAACTATTTATCTAAATCTAATTTCCTGTTGAGAAGATACTATTGGGAGGTGCAGTAATGTAGTGTTTAGCATGTTCTCCTCTGGGAGCCGGGTTCCAATCCCGAAACCTCGTGGTGGAGATTCCATGTTCTCCTCATGTCCGCTTGAATCCATGTTTTTAAACTGTGGGAGGAAACTAGAGAACCCAGAGAAGACCCATGAGGACACGGTGAGAATATGGACACGTCACCCAGATCTGAATGTGGGAT
>JAFMOC010000112.1:1687500-1717500 GCA_019802505.1 Corydoras sp. C115 | reverse complement strand
TTTTATGTAGCTGCATAAATTGTTTTGCTATAAACACCACGCAACATGAAAAGTTTTCTACAAAATGGGGAACGTTTCGGGTGCTGGGCAGATACACCCAGGAGAGGGCGCCGATCCATTGCTTGGTGCACACACAAAATATAGGGACAATTTATTCATTCATTCATTATCTCCTGCTTTATCCTCTATTAGGGTCGCGGTGGGGTTCCCCATGCCCATACAGGGGAGAACGTCTCGGGCGTTGGGCAGATACACCCAGGACAGGGCGCCAATCTATCGCTGGGCACACACTCACACAGACACACTCTATATGGGGCAATTTGGAGAATTCATTTGACTTGATCCATGTTTTTGGACTGTGGGAGGAAACCGGAGAACCCGGAGGAAACCCACGCAGAAACGGGGAGAACATGGAAACTCCACCCAGATGGGGATTCGAACCGGGAATCCCTAGCGCTAAGAGGCAAACGTGCTAACCACTAAGCCAAGGGACAATTTAGACAGGGGCAATTCTAAGCAGCTAATTCACCCCAAATGTGGGAGAAAAACAGAAAACCCACACCGACACGGGGAGAACATGCAAACTCCACCCATATCAGGATTCAAACCGGGATCCTCAGTGCAAAGAGGACTTTTTTTTATTTAAAGCGACTTACAAATGGGACACAGGGTCGGCCATAGAACCCCTGGAGCAAATGAAGATTAAGGGTCTTGCTCAGGGGCCCACATGGGTAACTTCAGTGAACCTGGGATTTGAACCCACAACCTTCAGATTGACAGTCCAGCATGGTTATTAGTATTATTATTAGGGGTGAGCTGCAATATTCGCTGATTCAATTCGGAGAACCGTAGTCGACTATGAACCTCATAGTCGAATGTACCATTTTGACCACATGGGGGCGCCCATGGCTGCTGCTAAGCATTAGTTTTTACATGAAATGTCTTTGTTTTCGTTATATATATATAGCCTTTTGTCAAATAAAATCATCCTAATTTCTGTTAATTTTTTTTTTTTTAATTATGTGTGCGCTTTAACCCATTTATGGTGCTCTAGAAAAACAAGTAAAATATCAAAAAAAAAAATCTTTTTTAAAAACCACGCTTATAGCGCCATCTTGTGGTGAAATTTTAACTGATTCGACTATCAGTCGACTATAGGGAAAATCTGACGAATCAGATTCAACTATGAAAATCCTTAGTTGAAGACACCCCTAGTATTATTATTAAACAAACGTTAAATGAAAACTTATTTGCAGCTCTTCTCTTTCTCCTTTTGTTTAATACTCTGCTTGTTCACTGAACGTCTCGCTTCCCCTCAGGTTTGGAAAACACGCTCATGACGAGATATCCATCCTGGTTCCGCTGATTCAGTGCTGCAGGTGAACCTCGTCTCCCCTGACTTTCTTTATTTCAGTACCGAACATTTTCAGTACTCAAACACTCAGATGTAAAGGACATTCATTCATTATCTGCCGCTTTATCCTCTATTAGGATCGCGGGAGGGTTCCCCATGCCCATCCAGGGGAGAACGTTTCGGGCGCTGGGCAGATACACCCAGGACAGGACACCAATCTATCGCTGGGCACACACTCACGCACACAAACACACTATATGGGGCAATTTGGAGAACTCAATTGACTTGATCCATGTTTTTGGACTGTGGGAGGAAAGCGGAGAACCCGGAGGAAACCCACGCGGACACGGGGAGAACATGGAAACTCCACCCAGATGGGGATTCGAACCGGGAATCCCTAGAGCTGAGAGGAGAACGTGCTAAACACTAAGCCACCACCTGGTTTAATTATTTTAGATTTATTAGATTAGATTAAAATCAGGTGTTTTAAAGATGTGATGGGGCTGAATCTCACAGCATAAGTCTGTGTGTAAGGTCTTATGTATATTAAAAAAAAAAAAAAAAAAAAAACTAAAATAAATTTTTAAAAACGAATAATTCTTAATGTCTTCATGTTCAAATAAACATCTCGTCGTTGCGTCTCTCTCTAAGTGTAAGGAAGTCCACGTATTTGCGGCTGCAGCTTCTGGCTAAAGAGGAATACCGGCTGAGCTCGCTGATGGAGGAGTCGCTTTTGCACGACCACCTGTCGCCCGTTCTCATCAGGCCACACCTACTGGCTCTGGACCGCCGCCTACGCCTGGTGCTCAGTGTGCTGGCTGAATGCGTGGAGAAGGAGGGCTACAACGAGGTGGTGCATAACGACATGGAGCCCAATCAGATCGCCGGAGCAAGGTAGCCTGGAGCTGCACCATCGTCCTCGAGCGCATCCTCAACGCTGGAGACACGACTCTGAATTCAGTGAATTCCACCAGACTCCTTTCGAATCCTCCGAAATCCGCCGCGCGCACCGCTTTTCTCTCGTGAAAGACGTTGGACCTTGGTGTGTTTTGAAGAGGAGGTCCCATGATTGGCTGGGCGAACGTTCTCGATCTTCAAAGTTAAAGGTTAAAGTGTTTGCATCTTAGTCAGGCTGAAGGCAGGGGGGGGGGGGGGGGGTTGATACAGTTGAGCGTGTTATTTCGTCCTCCGTCTCAGGACGTTCAGGAGGTGTACAGTACAGTAAAGCCTTAACGGCGACAGAAACGTGACGTGCAAAATATAGAGTAAAGGATTTGTAACATTTCCGTAGTGACAGCATAGTGAAATATTAGAGGCAGAAGTATTACTCTCCTAATAGTGAGAAAGAACCGAAGTCAAATAATCCAGCAACACGCCATGAATCATTTTATTGCATTACGGAATCAGTCAATAGTTCGGACACGCCTCCTTCGTACTTCAGTTCCACTTCCGCTACAGAACATACTGTGTACTCTGTTCTCCAATGTTCTCAGAACCCCAATAGTACCACCACAGAGCAGGGGTTATTGGGACCACATCAGTGTCACTGCAGAACTGACAATAAACAATCCACCACCCAAATGATACCTGTTCTGTGATGCTCCTGAGAACCAACAACAACAAAACACAGATGGACTACAGTCTGGAATTGGAGAACTACAAAGTCCATCTATATGATAAGTGGAGGAAACAGAGGATGGAGCCAGAAGGGGGCCTGGTCCTAACGCTTGACTGATACTGTATGTTCTGATTATTATGTTCTAAAATATAATGCATTGCAAAAATGTTTGAGGTGCATCAGTACAGTGCTGGTTTTGCCTTTAATTTTGAAGTTATTCACGCACACACGCACAAAGCACTAACTCCCACGGCCCCAACGCAAGAAGGGTCTCTGGGTATTTCTTCTTCTCATTTGGGTGAAAGATCTGATGATCAAGGCTCTGGTGTTGGGTGGAAGCTCTGATTTGCGATGTTCCAATTAAGTTCAAAGAGTTTAGTGAGGAACATCGCGTTAGAACAGCAGACGTGAAGGATCTTCTATAAACAGTGTTAAAAAAAGCTCTTTGAATTACAGTTTTAGTCTAAACTATTTAAAAAAAAATAAATGTATGTCAACATATTCGGCAAGAATTCAGAATATTATATGATTAATCAATTGTACACAGTTTGATAAAAAAAAAATACAATAAAATTCAGCAAAGTCTTTAAAACGTGTTAAAAAAATAATGTGATTTCTTTCACAAGTGGAATCACGTTATACCCAGTACGACTTATAACGTTGAAATAACATCCAATTCGGTAGATTTCTTTACAAACTACATTTCCCCCCCCAAAAAAAAATCAGTTTAAAGATGCAGTAAAATCAGTTATTTATTAAATCATTTATTTATAGTGTATATTTAATTTATTTACCAGACATAAAGATAAAATGATGAACTTACTTCTGTTTGTTAAATATATACAGATTTAAAAATGAATGCCCATGACGCTCAGCACAAAGATGGGACAGGGGCATGTTTATCACACGTTCTTAAAAGTGTGTTTGGGAAGTGAGGGTACTAATATGGTTCTAGTTCCCCTTTTCAGTCCAAGTTTGTGTTGACGTTCACTACAAATTAATTAACGTGTAATAGTTCACGTCTTGATTTACTTTAACGAAAAAAAAACAGCAAACAAAACCAATTAACTTCCAAATCACCAAAATATAAGTTTGCTCTGTGCACAGCAGCACTAATCACTCTCGCAACACTGGCAATAGTGTGGATTTGTATAGGGAACACACACACACACACACACACACACACACACACACACACACACACACTGCAAAGACCAAGCTTTAGATGAATGTTCCTTTCATACTCACTCTTAATATTCACACCCTCATTGTGGAACCTTCCAGAACAATACACCTAAAACCACTTAATGTTTCTTTTTTGCTTCTATCCCAATTTGAGTGTCAGACATTAAATAAGAAATAAATAATAATAATTTAACTGATTATTTTTCTTCACATCTTATGAAGTGTCCCAATTTTACTAGAAAGTAAACTGTAGACTGCTGCTCGTTTTTATCTATATCGTTTGTTTAAAAAAAAAAATAAATAAAAAAATAAAAAGATTTGTCCTGTGCATTCCCTCATCACACTCCTGCACTTAAATAGCAATATAAAGTTTAAAAGTCTTAATTACACACCATTATTCAATTCATTGGCCAGAATGAAAGAGATACACCAACACCATGTCCGTTTGTGCCAACCTTCTTGCAATAGTACATTGCAAAAAGTAAAAAAATAATAATAAATTGTGTATAAAAATGGTTTTCATTTCCTTCTGAATATAATTTAAAGCCTGATGATGAAGACAATGTTTATAAAACTGTACATGTGTATTGTTGTACTTGCTTTGTTTTTGTTTTTCTATTTAAAAACGACACTGAACTGATTTATTTTTAAATTGAATCTCTTTAATGTGCAAAGCAGATTCAGAACTTTGCTAATTTCTTGCAGATGATTTGATCTTAAGACCATTAAAAACCTAACGTTGCTATGTTTCGCACAGTACTATTTATTATATTCAAATACAATCTTGACAACGTCACAGCTGTGCTACGAGGACTTTTTTTTTTTTCCTCCGGCCACAAAGACCACGTTCTGCCGTGATGGTTGGATACAGGTTCCGTTTCCAGGGTATAAAATGCTCAAAGTACCAAAGTGTCAGTCCTGGAGTATTACAATCATATTAGGTTGTTTGAAAGAGCAGATCCACAGACCACTCATTCAGTCACAATGTTTAATGCGTCGCTGCCATTTTTTCCAACCGTGCAGACTGCCAGCAGCAAAGTGCCATAAATCTGGCTGCTTCCCACTAAATGGAGGAGCGTGCAGTAAGTCACGGTGACTGAAGACACACAGAGGACCATACGTTGCTTGGTGGTGTAATCAGTGAGTGAAACAGTCAGTGCTTAATGACCATTATGGTAAGCACAGCTTCTTTACCTTTAATTCATTATATTTATTTTTCTAAAATATCTGTGTAATACGGGCAGCACGGTGGCTTAGTGGTTTAGCATGTTCTCCTCTCAGCACTAGGGATTCCCGGTTCGATTCCCCATCTGGTTGGAGTTTCCATGTTCTCCCCGTGTCTGCGTGGGTTTCCTCCGGGTTCTCCGGTTTCCTCCCACAGTCCAAAAACATGGATCAAGTCAATTGAATTCTCAAAATTGCCCCATATAGAGTGTGTCTGTGTGAGTGAGTGTGTGCCCAGCTATGGATTGGCGACCTGTCCTGAGTTTATCTGCCCAGCGCCCGAGACGTTCTCCCCTGGATGGGCATGGGGAACCCCACCGCGACCCTAATAGAGGATAAAGCGGAAGATAATGAATGAATGAAAAAAATATATAAAAAATTTGTAGGTGGCACGGTGGCTTAGTGGTTTAGCATGTTCTCCTCTCAGCACTAGGGATTCCCGGTTCGAATCCCCATCTGGCTGGAGTTTCCATGTTCTCCACGTGTCCGCGTGGGTTTCCTCCGGGTTCTCTGGTTTCCTCCCACAGTCCAAAAACATGGATCAAGTCAATTGAATTCTCAAAATTGCCCCATATAGAGTGTGTCTGTGTGAGTGAGTGTGTGCCCAGCTATGGATTGGCAACCTGTCCTGGGTGTATCTGCCCAGCGCCCGAGACGTTCTCCCCTGGATGGGCATGGGGAACCCCACCGCGACCCTAATAGAGGATAAAGCGGGAGAAAATGAATGAATGAATGAATACAATGCATCATTAAATGATGTGTGGTATGTAGGATGTGCATGTGCTCTGAGGTATTTAAAAATTACTGTCATTTTTAATTATTGATTTTAATTTTAATATATAATGACCTCGCACACTGCTGATTTTATTTTCCATTACATTATGAACTTCGTGCTTCCTCACTCATTTTGTGATTTATTGCTGAAACATCATCATTTTAATTCAATAACAAAAAGTTCACTCTCAAATGAAACGTCACGTAGGGTCGGAAAATTAAACCAAACAGCATTTCTGTTTGGGTTCTGCCACCCTCTATGACACACCCGTGTTCTCATTGTAAGACTGCATGGTTTACCACCTACTTGGTATTTCTGACATTTTTACATCTGATGATTTTAGTGGTTTTACTTTCAGAAACAGGCCATCGGATGCATTATATTCAGTTCATTAATTAATAATTATTTAAATAAATAATTAAAATAATTTTTATTCCTAATTGTAGAATTCAGCAAGAATAAAAACATTTTTTTTAAATCTACAAATACTTAAAACATGTAAAATTTTAAACAACCTTTACAGTTTATATTAACTCTTAAGAGAACTTATTTTGATCTAAAATTGGGTAAGAAAACCCAGTAAAATATGTTTTATTTTGAGGATATAGAGAGTAATTAGCTTAATTCAAAATCAATACCGTGTTAATTATGAACAGGTCCTTATTTCTACAGTCTGTTCTTTTGCAGACAGCTTCATTTATTATGTGGTTGATTCTCAGTATTGCAGTGACAGTGATGTGGTGGTGGTGTGTGATGAACTGTAAGTAAGAAAATTAAGTGAAAATAAGTAAATTATTTTTAAACACCATTTCGACGCAGTGCAATTTTAACATTCCATACATAAATGCAACCATATATATCCATATATAAATGCAGAGAAAACAAATACGTCAGAAAAAGCAATAAATAAAAGAAACGAACATTTATATAACTTTACAAGCTGAAGTGAGCGGCACAAAGTTTGCAAACGATAGAACCAGCAGCCGGCAAGCGGAGGCATTTAAATGTTAATAGTGTTAAAGCATTTTAGTTTGTAAATAAAGCTCGTTTTTGTTCTTGTAGTGTCTCCGGTGCTCAGTCGCTCTTACCTTGTCGCCTTGCACCGAAACCCGGGACGATGAGGACACCCGCGGGCTTCGGGGTCACGTTCTCCGGCGGAGGAGCACCGGCTCATCTCCCTCAGCGTTCCCGAAAAGTGAAGCAGGTGGGCGGGACAAGCAGGACGATCCGAGCGGGGCAAGCAGGACGATCCGAGCGGGGCAAGCAGGAGGATCCAGCCGCGGTAGAACACTGAAGGTGGCGGGGGTGTGGCTCGTCGCTCACCGGCGTTAAGGGCTCCGAACGCCGGGGCAATCCGCTTCAGTGTGGGTACCAGCGGGGCAGGAAGCTGCTGGAGAGTTAATGTCAGAACCCCGCGGGCCGGCCGGTTGGAAGCCGCGTATATGGGGCAGGGAACCGGCGTCTCTCAGCCCGCTCTCCGCGGCCGCGGCGCCGGCGGAGCGTTAATTAGCGGTAATTAAAACACCTGATGATTGTGTGCGGTATTTATAAACTCACGTCATGTTAATAAAGGCTGTTAATTAAACACTTTCTGTCTCTGGTTCTAATTGTACCCCACGTGATCCTATATAAACCACTATTAAAATAAAGGTAAATATTAAAAAGAAATAAAAAAAAAACGTTTAAAAAAAAAGTAAAACTTATTTGATCATATATTTCATCATTTATTTCTTTTTTTACAACTAAAATACATGTTTTGTATGTAATTAACGTAACGCTTAGTAATATAATTCCACTTTCATTATATATTTTCATCCATCCATTCATTAACTTCCGCTTTATCCTCTATTAGAGTCGCGGGAGGGTTCCCCATGCCCATCCAGGGGAGAACGTTTCGGGCGCTGGGCAGATACACCCAGGACAGGGCGCCAATCTATCGCTGGGCACACACTCACTCACACAGACCCGTGTCCGCGTGGGTTTCCTCCCACAGTCCAAAAACCATGGATCATGTCAATTGAGTTCTCCAAATTGCCCCATATACAGTGTGTCTGTGTGAGTGAGTGTGTGCCCAGCGATGGATTGGCGTCCTGTCCCGGGTGTATCTGCCCAGCGCCCGAAACGTTCTCCCCTGGATGGGCATGGGGAAACCCCCCCACCCCACCCCACCCCCACCCCAATAAAGGATAAAGTGGAAAATAATGGATAAACTCTGTAAATGTTAATACTTGTTCTAAGATTTTGTCTGGTTTAGTCCAGAATTTAGTTCCCCCCCCCCACCTATATAAAATATAATTTTATATAATAAAATATGTTTAGTGGTTAGCACGTTCTCCAAAATATGGCTTAGTGGTTAGCACGTTCTCCTCTCAGCGCTAGGGATTTCCGGTTCGAATCCCCATCTGGGTGGAGTTTCCATGTTCTCCCTGTGTCTGCGTGGGTTTCCTCCGGGTTCTCCGGTTTCCTCCCACAGTCCAAAAACATGGATCAAGTCAATTGAATTCTCAAAAAAAATTGCCCCATATAGAGTGTGTCTGTGTGAGTGTGTGCCCAGTGATGGATTGGCGCCCTGCCCTGGGTGTATCTGCCCAGCGCCCAAGACGTTCTCCCCTGGATGACGTTCTCCCCCCCCCGTGACCCTAATACAGGATACAGCGGAAGATAATGGATGAATGAATGAATCTTTAGGGGTTTAGTGGTAAACAAATGATGCTGCACACTCGAGCTGGTTGCAAATAACATCACGTCTGAGATGATCTACAGCTCTTGCCTCTGATTTTGGTTATTTGCGATGGCATATTACCTCCAGGACAGGAAACTGTCTCTTAATTATTCTTTGTGATAAACACACATAACAGAAGCCTGAAAAGTAAACCCCCCCCCACGAAACACTAGTGTGATCATCACCAGACAAGATCCTCATGAAACGTAGCGTTGCCTCAATGAGAAGGGACATCTGAAATGTCAAGCTGGAGCTTTCTCTTCAGTGAGCTCACATCGCAGACCCTTCACCTGATTAAAAACCCACATTAGATGCAGATTTATTTGAATAGTGCTGATTTGAATCCACACTCAATTTCTCCTCATTATGTATGCATTCATCTTGCCATTCTGGAGTTAATTGGCAGGCGAGAGGATGGAGGTGCAACAAATTAATGACACATATGGTGCAAACGGAAAGCTGATTAATTTGACGGTGAGGTTGCGTCGGGAAGCGTGTGTGCATCGATGATGAAGAATTAAGGCGTGTTGCAGCACGTCATGCATATTAACGATAAAGAAAACTCGCCGTGTGATACGGTAGTTTGTGAATGTTATCATCACAACGCAAATCCAATCAACAAACTGTAAACATGTGAGAATGCACACGGAGGCGGGGAAGAAGGACGTAAAGTGTTCATTCATTCATTCATCCATTATCTTCTGCTTTATCCTACATTAGGGTCGCGGTGGGGTTCCCCATGCCCATCCAGGGGAGAACACCTCGGGTGCTGGCAGATTAAATTAAAATGAAATTAAATTAAATTAAATTAAATTGGGTCATTTATTGGACGCTTTTATCCAAAGAGACTTACAAGGTGAGCACAGGGTTCATCACAGCATCCCTGGAGCAATGAGGGTTAAGGGTCTCTCTCAAGGACCCACACTGGTAACTTCAGTGGACCTGGGATTTGAACCCACAACCTTCAGACTGATAGCCCAACACCCTGACCACTGAGCTAACCCGCCCCTAGATACACCCAGGACAGGGCTCCAATCCATCGCTGGGCACACATTCACTCACACAGACACACTCTATATGGGGCAATTTGGAGAACTCAATTGACTTGATCCATGTTTTTGGACTGTGGGAGGAAACCGGAGAACCCGGAGGAGACCCACGCGGACACGGGGAGAACATGGAAACTCCACCCAGATGGGGATTCGAATCGGGAATCCCTAGCGCTGAGAGGAGAACATGCTAAACCACTAAGCCACTGTACAGCCCTATACTTAAACTAAATTCTGTAAATGTTTGTCTGGTTTAGTCCAGAATTTAAGATTCATTCTTGAAACCACACGAATCTGTGACACCAGTTCGATTTGCTTTTCCAAATTCCAAAATATATACATTAATTTGTCTAATTGTCAATATAAACCTAAAAAAAATAATTACACGACAATGTTGATCTGCCCACTAATGACATATTACTGAAGTCATGCATGTTCTGTAAAAAAAACACCCACACAGATCATTAACATTTACAAAAAAAAAGCAGCACAAAAAACTAATGAGCTGTAGTTTAATATGGAGTATAATAAAATGTTTCAAATGACCACGAGATGGCGCACTACATACACAGCAGAATTAAAGTGTATTTACAGAGCTCTTCTATCCAATAGCTTGTGTCATATTCTGGATGTTTGAGTTGAATCTATTTTTTTAACCTAAAAGAGTCCATTCGGTTTTAAGTGGTTGATTAATTAAATTTAGTTTTCGTCTTTTGAATCGATGTTTTATAATGTAGAGGGAAAATAAAAGGACAACTGCCAAACTATCCATTCATTATCTCCCGCTTTATCCTCTATTAGGGTCACGGGGGGGTTCCCCATGCCCATCCAGGGGAGAATGTTTCGGGTGCTGGGCAGATACACCCAGGACAGGGTGCCAATCCATCGCTGGGCACACACTCACTCACACAGACACACTCTATATGGGGCAATTTGGAGAACTCAATTGACTTGATCCATGTTTTTGGACTGTGGGAGGAAACCGGAGAACCCGGAGGAAACCCACGCGGACACGGGGAGGACATGGAAACTCCACCCAGATGGGGATTCGAACCGGGAATCTCTCGCACTGAGAGGAGAACATGCTAAACCACTAAGCCACCGTGCCGCCACTGCCAAACTAATGCCACAAAAAAGAAAAAAAAATATTCTGCATGTCTTTAAAGGTAAAGAGTTGAACCACAGAGAGACAGAATTTTTTTTAAATACTGATAAAAATTTGAAATAAAATGATTCAAATGTATGTTCTCCCCGTGGGTTTCCTCCGGGTTCTCCGTTTTCCTCCCACAGTCCAAAAACACAGATGAAGTCAATTGAATTCTCCAAATTGCCCCATATACAGTGTGTCTGTGAGTGAGTGTGTGTCCAGCGATAGATTGGCGTCCTGTCCTGGGTCTATCTGCCCAGCGCCCGAAACGTTCTCCCCTGTATGGGCATGGGAACCCCCCCCCCCCCCTAATAGAGGATAAAGCGGGAGATAATGAATGATAATGATTCAAATGTGCGATGTCACATGATGAACGCTAGGTGGAGACGTTTCACTGAGAACAGGATTTCTGTATCACATTCAGTTCTGAACGTTAAATTGCATTTCGTCTCATTATCATAATCCCTTTAATCCTCTTCCAGGGTCGCGGGGTTGGTTCCATGTCCATCCAGAGGAGAACGTTTCAGGTGCTGGACAGATACACACACCCATATAGGGGCATTTTAGCTTGAATCCATGTTTTCGATGACAGTAGGAGACAGTATGAAACCGGAGAACCCGGAGGAAACCCACACCGACAGCAAACCCGATATTCAGAATTAAACAGACTAAAAAATTCAAATTAATTATATTAATCAAGGGCGGCACGGTGGCTTAGTGGTTTAGCATGTTCTCCTCTCAGCACTAGGATTCCCGGTTCGAATCCCCATCTGGGTGGAGTTTCCATGTTCTCCCCGTGTCTGCGTGGGTTTCCTCCGGGTTCTCCGGTTTCCTCCCACAGTCCAAAAACATGGATCAAGGTCAATTGAGTTCTCCAAATTGCCCCATATAGAGTGTGTATGTGTAAGTGAGTGTCCAGTGATAGATTGGCGCCCTGTCCTGGGTCTATCTGCCCAGCGCCTGAAACGTTCTCCAGTGGATGGGCATGGGGAACCCCCCCTCGCGACCCTAGTAGAGGATAAAGCGGAAGATAATAGATGGGGGGGGGGGTTCTGCATGCCCATCCAGGGGAGAACGTTTCAGGCACTGGGCAAATACACCCAGGACAGTGGGGCAATTTGGAGCATTCAATTGACCATAAATCCATGTTTTTGGACTGTGGGAGGGGAGGACACCCACATGGACACGGAGACAACATGCAACCTCCACCCGGAGTGGAATTCCAACCAGAATCCCCAGTGCTGAGAGGAGAACATGCTAAACCACTAAGCCACCCTGCAGGTGATTATAATGCTTCTTTAATTATAAATATGTTAAGACACGGCGGCACGGTGGCTCAGTGGTTTAGTATGTTCTCCTCTCAGCGCTAGGGATTCCCGGTTCGAATCCCCATCTGGGTGGAGTTTCCATGTTCTCCCTGTGTCTGCGTGGGTTTCCTCCGGGTTCTCCGGTTTACTCCCACAGTCCAAAAACATGGATCAAGTCAATTGAATTCTCCAAAATTGCCCCATATAGAGTGTGTCTGTGTGAGTGAGTGTGTGTCCAGCGATGGATTGGCGCCCTGTCCTGGGTCTATCTGCCCAGCGCCCGAGACGTTCTCCCCTGGATGGGCATGGGGAACCCCACCCACCCACCCCGCGCAACCCTAATAGAGGATAAAGCGGAAGATAATGGATGGATATTAAGACACTTTGACTAAAATGTGACTGTTGTGTTTTTAAATAATATAAAGTCTTTATTTAAAGCCCCCCCCCAAAAAAGCGAGTGATCTGTAGAACTGTTCATCAACACGACTGAATCCATCCAGATCTTTAAAAGCATTTCATCTGATCTGTTAATGATGTGCTCCTCTCCTTTGACCGCTGTCTCGTCCGGTCTCTATAGCAACACCGAGCTTTCAGCACACACTCTCACATCTGTTGCTCTCTATCGATCATGACGCCAGATCAGAGGAGGATGAGGCTGGACCTTTTGGAGTGAAACAGCTCCCCTGCTGGTGACTCTTGGAAATTCAGTGTCACCGCAGCCTCTGGACCTTCGGCTGACCGAGCGGCCTATCCTTTAAAGACACTGTTCCAATCAGCCGCCGCTGTGTTCTGTGAGATGTTGTCAGTTCTGCATCACGTGCGCCGCGTTCGGACGGGTGGACGCGGCCATCGTCTCTGCGGCGTGTCGCTCGGCGTGATGAAGGCCTGAGGATGCAATTAATTGAAACCGATATGACGTGTGTTCAGCGATCAGCCAGCTCTTCCTGAAAATATGCGTGTGCAGATAAGCATGGACGCACCCAACGATGGAACCTTCCAGGTGCCGAAGAACCCTCCCCAACGTAAAGAGGAGTCATTTGTCTGGTGTGCAGAGCGCCGCAAACTATGAGGCGGATGATGCATCTCCCAGAAATTGAAACAGGCTGCAGCTTTGTACGTCGAGCTGCAATAAACATATTTTCATTCATTCATTCATTATCTCCCGCTTTATCCTCTATTAGGGTCGCGGTGGGGTTCCCCATGCCCATCCAGGGGAGAACGTTTCGGGCGCTGGGCAGATAGACCCAGGAGAGGGCGCCAATCCATCGCTGGGCACACACTCACTCACACACACACACTCTATATGGGGCAATTTTTTTTGAGAATTCAATTGACTTGATCCATGTTTTTGGACTGTGGGAGGAAACCGGAGAACCCAGAGGAAACCCATGCAGACACGGGGAACATGGAAACTCCACCCAGATGGGGATTCGAACCGGAAATCCCTAGGGCTGAGAGGAGAACGTGCTAACCACTAAGCCACCATGCCGCTAAACATATTTTATTATATAAAATTATATTTTATATAGGCGGCACGGTGGCTTAGTGGTTTAGCACGTTCTCCTCTCAGCGCTAGGGGTTCCCGGTTCGAATCCCCATCTGGGTGGAGTTTCCATGTTCTCCCCGTGTCCGCGTGGGTTTCCTCCGGGAAAACAGACAGACCATTCAGAGTTATTTTCAACGTGATTTCATCCATTCATTATCTACTGCTTTATCCTCTATTAGGGTCGCGGTGGGGTTCCCCATGCCCATCCAGGGGAGAACGTCTCGGGCGCTGGGCAGATAGACCCTGGGTGCCGATCTATCACTGGACACACACTCACTCACACATACACACATTATATGGGGCAATTTGGAGAACTCAATTGACTTGATCCATGTTTTTTGGATTGTGGGAGTAAACCAGAGAACCCGGAGGAAACCCACACGGACATGGAAACTCCACCCAGATGGGGATTCGAACCGGGAATCCCTAGCGCTGAGAGGAGAACATGCTAAACCACCAAGCCACTGTGCCGCCACATACAGACCATTCAGAGTTATTTTCAACGTGTTTTCATCCATTCATTATCTCCCGCCTTATCCTATATAAGGGTCGCGGGGGATGGGGGGTTCCCCATGCCCATCCAGGGGAGAACATTTCGGGCAGATTCACCCAGGACAGGGCGCCAATCCATCGCTGGGCACACACTCACACACACACACACACTCTATATGGGGCAATTTGGAGAACTCAATTGACTTGATCCATGTTTTTTGGACTGTGGGAGGAAACTCCCATCTACCCAGATGGGGATTCAAACCGGGAAACCCTAGTGCTGAAAGGAGAACATGCTAAACCACTAAGCCACCGTGCCGCCTAACGTGATTATGGATTTAATAAATAAAACAAGAGAAGACCTCAAAGGTGCAAACAGCATCATGATGAGTCAGCACATTAAATTCTTATAAACCAGATCTTATGAATCTGATCCTAAACTGCGCATTACGACCAAAAAAAAGATCAAAGGGAAATAAAAACCAGCATTACAAACCGAGGAACGGACACGAAGAGTCAGATCTGATTTCCGACCACTAGAGGGAGCGCCAACCGGGTTTGTTTACTTCAGTAATCCGCTAAACTAACGCGTGAAGATGTTTACATCTCCGAAGCGTCGTTCTGATTCATAAAGCTGTTAAAAGTGTAAAGCAGCCTTTTAATCGCGGCGTGTCATTCGGCAGTGAGGCGTCGCCGCAAGAGTGTGTTTAATTTCGGTCCTATCCCAGCACTCCGTCCAAGTAAGACGCTAAGACACAGCTGTCAACGTGGGGGGTGTCGCTGAACGTGGAGGCTCGCAGCTGAGGGAAGACGGGATTGAAGGCTCCTGCTCTCCGCCTACTCATTTTCATTCATAGCACAATCAAGGACACATACACACACCTACACATCCACCCACACACACACACACACACACACACACACACACACACACACACACACGCACACAGAGGACGTTTAGTGCTTGCTTTGGTGTGGAGAGCCGATGCAGGATGACATGTATAAGACCGAGATCTTTACAGACTCGTCTCAGAGAGTCCGTCCACTCAGAGAGAGAGAGAGAGAGAGAGTGTGAGAGTGTGAGTGAGAGAGGGAGAGTGTGAGAGAGAGGGTGAGAGAGTGAATGAAAGAGAGAGGGTGAGGGTGAGGGAGAGAGAGGGTGAGAGAGTGAGAGAGTGAGAGGGTGAGAGTGTGAGTGAGAGAGGGTGAGAGAGAGTGAGAGAGGGTGAGAGTGTGAGTGAGAGAGAGGGTGAGTGAGTGAGGGTGAGGGAGAGAGAGAGAGTGTGAGAGAGAGAGTGAGGGTGAGTGAGAGAGTGAGGGTGAGTGAGAGAGAGTGAGGGTGAGAGAGAGAGTGAGGGTGAGGGAGAGAGAGTGAGAGAGAGAGTGAGGGTGAGTGAGAGAGTGAGGGTGAGTGAGAGAGAGTGAGGGTGAGGGAGAGAGTGAGAGAGAGAGTGAGGGTGAGTGAGAGAGGGTGAGAGAGAGAGTGAGGGAGAGAGAGTGAGGGTGAGGGTGAGGGAGAGAGAGTGAGGGTGAGTGAGTGAGTGAGCTCGAGCTCTCTCTGTCTCTCTCTCTCTCACTCACTCACTCACTCACTCACTCACTCACTCACTCTCACTCACTCACTCACTCTCTCTCTCTCACTCTCTCTCTCTCACTCTCTCTCTCTCACTCTCTCTCACTCACTCACTCACTCACTCTCTCTCTCTCTCTCACTCACTCACTCACACTCTCTCTCTCACCCTCTCTCTCTCTCTCTCCCTCTCTCACTCTCTCTCTCTCTCTCTCTCTCTCTCTCTCCCTCACCCTCTCTCTCTCTCTCTCTCCCTCTCTCTCTCTCTCTCTCTCTCTCTCACTTCCTGACATCTTTTCTGAGGCAGAGGCTCTGAATTCATTTTCCAAAGCGAAGCACCTTCGGCGTTCAGACCTCTCTTCATGTCGACGTTCTACCCGTGTGGTTCTCCGCGTTCTAACCGTGTGGTTCTCCACGTTCTATCCCTGTGGTTCTCCACGTTCTGCGTGCGCTCTCTGTTCTGCGAGTCGCCTTCGGCTGCTGAACCCGGCGAACCCCACCCCCCCCCAACCCCCCCCACCTGCCATGATTTATACCTGCATGTGTGTTTACGCATGAAACAGCTGACACATGAAACCTTTGAAGAACATAATGTAAATCAGCCCCCCCACACTCTCTCTCTCTCTCTCTCTCTCTCTCTCTCTCTCTCTCTCTCTCTCTCTCTCTCTCTCTCTCTCTCGCTCTCCTCCCCTAGATGTCAGAGTTGGACGGGGTGGGCCTGCTGTCTTGATTGACATCCCGTCTCCTCGGCATCACCACATGGCTGCCGCTCTAATATCTCTGATGCCGTTGTCACGAAATCAAAGGCAGCAAATACATCAGGTTTATATATTTGTATATTTGTATATATATATATATATATATTTATATTTTTTGTGTGTGTATGTACATGTACGTATATAAAGGTTGCTTTGCCCCCTTCAGCTAATTCCATTATATATTCAGTGTGAAAGTAAAGGCTGCCTTCTAATTGCTTTCTTATCCCCTGAGCCCCCCAGTCGCTCTCCATATCTCTGTCCCCCTCTTTCCCCCACATCAGCACCCCCAGCCCTTCTGACACACCCCCTTCTCCCGCCCCACTCTGAACATGGCAGCGACGGCACAGAGGAAAACGAGATAGATTGAGGGAGAGAGAGAGAGAGAGAGAGAGAGAGAGAGAGAGAGAGAGAGAGAGAGGGAGAGCGACGGAGAGAGGAGGCTGCCACTGACAGGGAATATCTGCTGCCATTTTTCGCCTTGCAGGAGGCTCTTGCAGGAACCGGATCCGGCCAAAGCCTTACAGCAGGTAGGCATTCGCTCGCTCTTTATTCCCTTTAAGGGCTTTGAGCCCGAATCGACATCAGGGAGGTAGGAATCAGGAGTGGGGACCGCCGCTGCCGGTCCAGGGGGGCGTGTGTCTCTGCTTACGCCTGCTTTAGAACCCCAACTCCTGTTTTCCCTCTGGTTTTTTTGTTTTTTTTCGTGGAGCCTCTCAAACTCGTGCAAGTCCCTCTCCCGTCTAACGATAACTTCCGACGCTGTTTCTGGCTCCATTGTTGCTCGGTCCACTTTTCTCTGGACCCCACGCTGTGTCCCGGGGGGGGGGATGGCGGTTTGTCTTCGAGGGGGGTCAGAAGATTGAAGATTGAACGGGGGGGGTAGGGGGGGGGGGGGTGATTTTAAAGACTTATCCGCAGATCAATACGAAGCACGGAGTTTGGGAGAAATACTTTCCGCTCGTTTCCAGCTCGGCGTGGACGAGCGGGTCGGGTCGGACCGGGGACGACGCGTGAGACAGAAAGTGAGACGGGGGGGGGGGGGGGGGGGGGGGGGGGGGGGGGTGCGAGTAAAGTTTACGATCACGGCATACGATACGTTCTTCCGTACGGCACGGACTTTCGTACTCGGACCTTTGTGTTTTGGTTGGCCGTCGGAATTGTTTCTGTTCTGTTGGCTGTGTTTATGTGTTGAGAGAGAGAGAGCGAGCGAGCGAGAGAGAGCGAGAGAGCGAGAGAGAGAGAGAGAGAGAGAGAGAGAGAGAGAGAGAGAGAGAGAGAGAGAGAGAGAGGCAGCATGCGTACCATGTCCTTGCTGCCGGAAACGTCACAGCCCTAACCTATTAAATGCTGCACCGAGACTGCATTGTCACAGCTGAGTGCTTCTGGAGCTCTGGACAGTGCGGGCTGGTTCTAAGAGGCGTTCTGTGCCATGCTCGGTGACCGGTTCTGTTTGCGGGCATGTGAGTGGACGTTGTTTGTGATGGAGATGAATATGGAGGTGAGAGAGACAGAGACAGAGAGAGAGAGAGACAGGAGGCAGGAGGAGGTGGATGAGTGGGAGAGCGACGGAGAGTAAAGAACAGCAGGGCGAGCGGGAGGACGTGTCGAGCAGATCGATACCGCCGACCGAGTGTCAACAACGAAAAATAAAGCCGCCGGACGGAACGTCCCGCCTCGGACCACACACACACACACACACACACACACGGGGACGGGGACGGGGACGGGGACGGGGAGAGACCCCGAAAACCAACCCCCGAATCAAGTGCGACTACTTAAACAATGCTTATGTCACCCCACGTTCGGTGCCCCGCTGGAAAGTGGGGAGGGTGGGGGGGGGGTGGGGGGGATGTGTGATGCAACGTCTTGAAAGTGCCATGACGCCGAGGGTCAGCGTGGGGCAGAGAGACGAGGGCGGCCGGGGAACCGGACGGAGAGCGCGCTGGCGTAGAGGACGTTCCTCGGACGAGGAGGGAGATTAGCGTGAAGGGTACGGTCGAGAGAGAGAGAGAGAGAGAGAGAGAGAGGACGGAGAACGGTAATGAAAGATGACAGCGTGGTCGGGGTGTGGGAGACGGTGTTCCGTTCGGCGTCCGGAGAGTTCCAGCTGATGCACTGCTCTGAAAAGATCTATGGGGTCAGAACAGGCCGGAGCTGAGGGGAGGGGGGTGGGAGGGAGGGAGGGAGGGGGGGGGAGGGAGGGAAGGGGAGGGAGGGGGGAGGGAGGGGGGGGAGGCAGAACGCCGAGGGAACCATGAATAGAAGGGTGATTGCTCTCCAGATGCAGATCCTTCTGCGCGAGAGGCACAGTGTGGAACCCGGCGAAAAAACACAAATGCGACGCCCGCCTCCGTAAAGCTGCCGGTCGTTACCTCGGGAACCTCGCGACCAAATCACCGCGGTGTTCGGATTTTTATTATTTACAAGCAACAGGTGAAGAATAAATGTCATAAATATAACAAATATAATCAAATAATCAACGCTAATCCAGCCATCGGCCGCTTCATCCTGTACTGGGGTCGTGGGGGGGGGGGTTCCCTCATGCCCTTCCGATTTGGTGGAGAACGTGTCAGGCGATGGGCAGAAACAACCTGGACATGGCGCCGATACGACGAGGGGCACACACTCACTCGCGCACACACACACACACACACACACACACACACACTCTATAGGGGCATATATAGGAGCAGCCGATTCACCTTGAATCCAGGTTTTTGGACTGTGTGGAGGATACCGGGGAACCCGTAGAGAACCCACCTAGACACGGGGAGAAGATGGAAACTGCCACTTCTATTTAAAATAATAATCGTGTGTAATGTGTATTTTCCCGAGTTTAGCCTGTTCTCCTCTCAGCGCTGGGGTAGACAGGTGGGAGTTTGCATGTTCTCCCCGTGTCTGAAAAACATGCAGTCAAGGCGTGCATATAAACAAAGTGACGGTATATAAACCATGTGACGGTATATACACGATCTGACGGTATATAAACCATGTGACGGTATATAAACCATGTGACGGTATATAAACCATGTGACGGTATATAAACCATGTGACGGTATATAAACGATGTCACGTATATAAACGAAGTGACGGTATATAAACCATGTGACGGTATATAAACGATGTCACGTATATAAACGAAGTGACGGTATATAAACCATGTGACGGTATATAAACGAAGTGACGGTATATAAACCATGTGACGGTATATAAGCGAAGTGACGGTATATAAACCATGTGACGGTATATAAACGAAGTGACGGTATATAAACCATGTGACGGTACATAAACCAAGTGACGGTATATAAACCATGTGACGGTATATAAACCATGTGACGGTATATAAACCATGTGACGGTATATAAACGAAGTGACGGTATATAAACCATGTGACGGTATATAAGCGAAGTGACGGTATATAAACCATGTGACGGTACATAAACCAAGTGACGGTATATAAACCATGTGACGGTATATAAACCATGTGACGGTATATAAACCATGTGACGGTATATAAACGATGTCACGTATATAAACGAAGTGACGGTATATAAACGATGTCACGTATATAAACGAAGTGACGGTATATAAACCATGTGACGGTATATAAACGAAGTGACGGTATATAAACCATGTGACGGTATATAAACCATGTGACGGTATATAAACGATGTCACGTATATAAACGAAGTGACGGTATATAAACCATGTGACGGTATATAAACGAAGTGACGGTATATAAACCATGTGACGGTATATAAACGAAGTGACGGTATATAAACCATGTGACGGTACATAAACGATGTCACGTATATAAACGAAGTGACGGTATATAAACGAAGTGACGGTATATAAACCATGTGACGGTATATAAACCATGTGACGGTACATAAACGAAGTGACGGTACATAAACGATGTGACGGTACATAAACCAAGTGACGGTACATAAACCATGTGACGGTATATAAACCAAGTGACGGTATATAAACCATGTGACGGTATATAAACCAAGTGACGGTATATAAACCATGTGACGGTACATAAACCATGTGACGGCATATAAACGATGTGACGGTACATAAACCATGTGACGGCATATAAACGAAGTGACGGCATATAAACGAAGTGACGGTATATAAACCATGTGACGGTATATAAACGATCTGACGTTATATAAACGAAGTGACGGTATATAAACCAAGTGACGGTATATAAACGAAGTGACGGTATATAAACCAAGTGACGGTATATAATCGATCAGACGGTATATAAACCATGTGACGGTATATAAACCAAGTGACGTTATATAAACGAAGTGACGGTATATAAACGAAGTGACGGTATATAAACCAAGTGACGGTATATAAACGAAGTGACGTTATATAAACCAAGTGACGGTATATAAACCAAGTGACGGTATATAAACCATGTGACGGTATATAAACGATGTCACGTATATAAACGATCTGACGGTATATAAACCAAGTGACGGTATATAAACCAAGTGACGGTATATAAACCATGTGACGGTATATAAACCATGTGACGGTATATAAACCAAGTGACGGTATATAAACGAAGTGACGGTATATAAACGAAGTGACGGCATATAAACCATGTGACGGTATATACACGATCTGACGGTATATAAACCATGTGACGGTACATAAACGAAGTGACGGTATATAAACCAAGTGACGGTATATAAACCATGTGACGGTATATAAACCATGTGACGGTATATAAACAAAGTGACGGTATATAAACCATGTGACGGTATATAAACCAAGTGACGGTATATAAACGATGTGACGGTACATAAACCAAGTGACGGTACATAAACCATGTGACGGTATATAAACCAAGTGACGGTATATAAACCATGTGACGGTATATAAACCAAGTGACGGTATATAAACCATGTGACGGTACATAAACCATGTGACGGCATATAAACGATGTGACGGTACATAAACCATGTGACGGCATATAAACGAAGTGACGGCATATAAACGAAGTGACGGTATATAAACCATGTGACGGTATATAAACGATCTGACGTTATATAAACGAAGTGACGGTATATAAACCAAGTGACGGTATATAAACGAAGTGACGGTATATAAACCAAGTGACGGTATATAATCGATCAGACGGTATATAAACCATGTGACGGTATATAAACCAAGTGACGTTATATAAACGAAGTGACGGTATATAAACGAAGTGACGGTATATAAACCAAGTGACGGTATATAAACGAAGTGACGTTATATAAACCAAGTGACGGTATATAAACCAAGTGACGGTATATAAACCATGTGACGGTATATAAACGATGTCACGTATATAAACGATCTGACGGTATATAAACCAAGTGACGGTATATAAACCAAGTGACGGTATATAAACCATGTGACGGTATATAAACCATGTGACGGTATATAAACGAAGTGACGGTATATAAACGAAGTGACGGCATATAAACCATGTGACGGTATATACACGATCTGACGGTATATAAACCATGTGACGGTACATAAACGAAGTGACGGTATATAAACCAAGTGACGGTATATAAACCATGTGACGGTATATAAACCATGTGACGGTATATAAACCATGTGACGGTACATAAACGATGTGACGGTACATAAACAAAGTGACGGCACATAAACCATGTGACGGCATATAAACCATGTGACGGTATATAAACCAAGTGACGGTATATAAACGATCTGACGGTATATAAACCAAGTGACGGTATATAAACCATGTGACGGTATATAAACCAAGTGACGGCATATAAACCATGTGACGGTATATAAACCATGTGACGGTATATAAACGAAGTGACGGTATATAAACCATGTGACGGTATATAAACCAAGTGACGGTATATAAACCATGTGACGGTACATAAACCATGTGACGGTACATAAACCATGTGACGGTACATAAACCATGTGACGGTACATAAACCAAGTGACGGTACATAAACCATGTGACGGTACATAAACCAAGTGACGGTACATAAACAAAGTGACGGTATATAAACCATGTGACGGTATATAAACCATGTGACGGTATATAAACCATGTGACGGTATATAAACAAAGTGACGGTATATAAACCAAGTGACGGTATATAAACCAAGTGACGGTATATAAACCATGTGACGGTATATAAACCAAGTGACGGTATATAAACAAAGTGACGGTATATAAACCATGTGACGGTATATAAACCATGTGACGGTATATAAACCATGTGACGGTATATAAACAAAGTGACGGTATATAAACCAAGTGACGGTATATAAACCAAGTGACGGTATATAAACCAAGTGACGGTATATAAACCAAGTGACGGTATATAAACCATGTGACGGTATATAAACAAAGTGACGGTATATAAACCAAGTGACGGTATATAAACCAAGTGACGGTACATAAATGAAGTGACGGTATATAAACGATCTGACGGTATATAAACCAAGTGACGGTATATAAACCAAGTGACGGTACATAAATGAAGTGACGGTATATAAACGATCTGACGGTATATAAACCATGTGACGGTATATAAACCAAGTGACGGTATATAAACCAAGTGACGGTATATAAACCATGTGACGGTATATAAACGATGTGACGGTATATAAACCAAGTGACGGTACATAAACGAAGTGACGGTATATAAACCATGTGACAGTATATAAACCATGTGACGGTATATAAACCATGTGACAGTATATACATGGTTCCTAAGCACAGCACCCCCAGCTGGATCCGGAATGCCGGAACGTCTCTCAACATTTAGACGAGAGGAATTCGAACATACTTAGGAATTTTGTAAATAAAAACAAAGGCAGGTAGAAATGTGAACGCAGTCGTGGCATACGCTTCGGCTGCGTTCCGTAAACGGCGTTATAATCCGGGGGGAAATAATCAGGGAATAGACTCCTCACAAGCCGTCTGCCGAAGCAGTCTGTCTGGCATTAGTTGGACGTGGGGACGGCTCTGCGTTTAGGACGTAAACTGGAGCGCCGCTATCAGCTAATGAATCGTTTTATTCGATTCGGGGGGAAATCGTCATAATGAATAATTAATTAATCCGTGTTCTCTAAACGGCCCGTCCCGGTGAGACCGGTGCACATCGCTCGCACTGGCCTCGAGAGAGCGGAGGAAAGACACGTGGAGAACATGCCAACGACACAAAGACAATTATCAGACGACGGTCGTTGGCAGGACCGAGCCGCGTCCCCGTCTGAGGCGAGGCCGTCTTTTCGCCTCGGCGCCGCTGTTCGTGGGCAGAGGTGACATCTGCGTGTCAGGGATTTGGGAAGGCGGCGCTCTTGTGAGCGTGTGTATGTTTAGCATGCCAGTGCACGCCGTCGGTGGCGACGCATAGCACGATGAAATCATTTGGATGTCGTCCAGCGCCGTGGAAGGTCATCGGCGGCTCCTCCAAATAGATTCAGCCTTCATTTCCTCTCCGTAGCCCGCTGTATTTACCAGCTCACTGGCCCAGAACGCCAGTGAAAGCCAGACTCCTGTCCTCCGCAACACCGCACTGCTCCGTGCTCACACACACACACACACACACACACACACACACACACACACACACACACACTGCAATGTGTCTTCGCAGCCTCCCGAAATACCCCAAACCCATTTGAATATTCAAAACCACCCTCAGGTATCCTCATTCTAAATATTAATCCAGATTTGAGGCCAAGCTGATCTTTATATAATATTTTTATATAATATATATATATTCATTCATTCATTCATTTATTATCTCCAGCTTTATCCTTACTAGGGTCGCGGGGGGGTTCCCCATGCCCATCCAGGGGAGAACGTCTCGGGCGCTGGGCAGATAGACCCAGGACAGGGCGCCAATCCATCGCTGGGCACACACTCACTCACACAGACACACTCTATATGGGGCAATTTGGAGAATTCAACAGACTTGATCCATGTTTTTGGACTGTGGGAGGAAACCCGGAGAACCCGGAGGAAACCCACGCAGACACGGGGAGAACATGGAAACTCCACCCAGATGGGGATTCGAACCGGGAATCCCTAGCGCAGAGAGGCGAACCAGAATAAACTGCTGACATCAACAAAAAGCAACGCTGCCAGACGTGTCCCACATCTGTTTACTTTGTAAGTAACATACAGTACCACTCCAAATTTGCTCCCCCTATAGACCACTTCCTGTAAAGCTGGACTTTGTAGTTCTACAATTCCACTCTGTAGTCCATCTGTTTGTGTTCTACAGTACATACTGTGTACTCTGTTCTAATGCTCAGAACCCCAATAGTACCACCACAGAGCAGGGGTTATTGGGTGGGTGCATTAGTCCTATCCCAGCAGTGTGACTGAGGTGGAGAAATGAACCTCCAGCAGCACTGCTGCACTAAAACCCCCCTCACCACATCAGTGTCACTGCAGAACTGACAATAAACAATCCACCACCCAAATGATACCTGTTCTGTGATGCTCCTGAGAACCAACAGAGAACAGAGAACCAACAGGGGACTAACAACAACAACAAAGAACACAGATGGACTACAGTCTGGAATTGTAGAACTACAAAGTCCAGAGTGCAGGCCGGTTCTCAACAGGACCTGTCCCAGGCTCTATCGCATTAACCCACCGGTCACAGTGATGCCAGGACAGTGAGAAAATATAAATAAATAAATCTTAAAATAAAAAAAAACGTTCTAAAACCTAGATTATTCATCTTACTTAGAAATGTATTCAAGTAAAAAAAAAAAAAAAAAAAAAAAAAAAAAAAAAAATATATATATATATATATATATATATATATATATATATATATATATATATATATATATATATATATACAGGGTAGCACGGTGGCTTAGTGGTTTAGAACGTTCTCCTCTCAGCTCTAGGGATTCCCGGTTCGAATCCCCATCTGGTGGAGTTTCCATGTTCTCCCCGTGTCCGTGTGGGTTTCCTCCGGGTTCTCCGGTTTCCTCCCACAGTCCAAAAACATGGATCAAGGTCAATTGAGTTCTCCAAATTGCCCCATATAGAGTGTGTCTGTGTGAGTGAGTGTGTGCCCAGTGATAGATTGCCCCCCTGTCCTGGGGGTATCTGCCCAGCGCCCGAAACGTTCTCCCCGGATGGGCATGGGGAACCCCCCCGCGACCCTAGTAGAGGATAAAGCGGAAGATAATGGATGGATATATATATATCCATATATATACACAATCAGCTCAACGGACATAGAAATGGATTTCTGTCACAGATTGTAGTCCAACTGTTGCTCTACATATTTTGTAAGCTCTGTTTCCCTCGGTTTAATCAGAACCCATCAAGGCCACCACAGAACCCATCAAGGCCCCCACAAGGCAGGTACTAATTTGGCGATGGATCACACTCAGCGCTGTGGTGACACCGGTGTAAGCGTGTGTGTAGTGCAGATAGGTGTGGGTCGTACATGGCAGCGATGCTGAAGTTTTAAACACACTGTTATTGTTTTTGTATTTAAAAACCAAAATACCAAATACCAGCACAACACACACTTACACACCAACAACAAACCACAACATACCTGTGTCACTGCCATTTAATACCTGCTCCCTGTGAGGTTCCACTGAGGGTTCTGTAAATACCCGAGCTTAAGAGGGTATGCAGTGGTCTACAGACTGTAGCACTATATACCAAGTTGTCATATCCTCCTGAGAACCAACCCAAGGACTTGCATCCTCCATAATAGACATTTGTTTTACGTACATAACTATTTATATTTTTGAGCTACTCTATGAATTCCTGCCGTCTCTTCATTTTAATCATATAAAAATGATATGAAATTTGATTGGGGCGGCACGGTGGCTTAGTGGTTTAGCACGTTCTCCACTCAGCTCTAGGGATTCCCGGTTCGAATCCCCATCTGGGCGAGTCTCCATGTTCTCCCCGTGTCCACGTGGGTTTCCTTCGGGTTCTCCGGTTTCCTCCCACAGTCCAAAAACATGGATCAAGTCAATTGAATTCTCCAAATTGCCCCATATAGAGTGTGTATGTCTGTGTGAGTGAGTGTGTGTCCAGCGATAGATTGGCGCCCTGTCCTGGGTCTATCTGCCCAGCGCCCGAGATGTTCTCCCCTGGATGGGCATGGGGAACCCCCCCCCCCCCCCCCCCCACGACCCTAATAGAGGATAAAGTGGGAGATAATGAATGAATGAATAAATAAATTGTAAGTGGGCGGCACGGTGGCTTAGTGGTTAGCATGTTCTCCCCTCAGCACTAGGGATTCCCGGTTCGAATCCCCATCTGGGTGGAGTTTCCATGTTCTCCCCGTGTCTGCGTGGGTTTCCTCCGGGTTCTCCGGTTTCCTCCCACAGTCCAAAAACATGGATCAAGTCAATTGAGTTCTCCAAATTGCCCCATATAGAGTGTGTGTGTGTGAGTGAGTGTGTGCCCAGCGATGGATTGGCACCCTGTCCTGGGTGTATCTGCCCAGCACCCGAAACGTTCTCCCCTGGATGGGCATGGGGAACCCCACTGCGACCCTAATATAGGATGAAGCGGGAGATAATGAATGAATAAATTGTAAGTTGTTAATTTTACCATCAATAGTTAGGAAATCAAAACAAGCAATAATTTAGAAGACACTTTTATTTCTCGGTTGCCAGGAGGATATAGCTGGTAGAATAAGAGTCTCTACGTAGTTTTGTAATCATAAACATTTACTTTGTGCACTTTTCTGGCTCTTTCATGCTCATTATTAAATACAGATACAGACAATAGTGTCAGGCCATACAATACATACATATTTATTTGCTTTTCATGTATAGATTGTTGAGGAGAGGATTGTGTGATTCAAACAGCAGTTATGAAAGATTGTTGTGCCATTCTTCCTCCGTGTTTGTTTTTGTCAGAACGTTTGGCTGCCCTCTAGTGGAAGTATTGCTTAACAGGCCAACATAAGGGACGGTGTGGACCTCCATTGTTTAAAATCGATGTCAGCAGTTTAACATTAACATTCACGTTACATTAACACCAACAATCTCCTTAATGGGTTTCATTTTATAAAACAATATATATGATTTGATGTTAGGACGTTAGGTCAGGAGTAACCTGGTTTTTATTTTCCCCGTAAGCTCCACAGAGAGGACACACCTTCCAGGTCCCTTCAGAGCACAGTGGATCTGGAAGGTCTCGGGGTGCGAGGGTGCGAGGATGCCGGAGCTCCTCCCTCGTTTATTTGGAGGTGGAGAGACGAGGCATGCTGGAGACGGGAGACGGGCGTTTGATGATTAATTGTAAATGCGTGAAATCCAAACCCTTCTTTTGTAGCGCCCTCCGTTTCCTCTCGCTGCTTCTGGCATAATCATTCATTCATTCATTCATTCATTCATTCATTATCTCCTGCTTTATCCTCTATTAGGGTCGTGGTGGGGTTCCCCATGCCCATCCAGGGGAGAACGTTTCGGGCGCTGGGCAGATACCCCAATGCCCATCACAGGGGAGAACGTTTCCATGTTTTTGGCTGTGGGAGCAGATACCCACGCCCGGGGAGGATGGAAGCAGGGCGCCCAATCCATCGCTGGGCACACACTCACTCACAAAGACACACTCTATATGGGGCAATTTTGAGAATTCAATTGACTTGATCCATGTTTTTGGACTGTGGGAGGAAACCGGAGAACCCGGAGGAAAACCATGCAGACACGGGGAGAACATGGAAGCTGGGCAGATACACCCAGGACAGGGCGCCAATCCATCGCTGGGCACACACTCACTCACACAGACACACTCTATATGGGGCAATTTTAAGAATTCAATTGACTTGATCCATGTTTTTGGACTGTGGGAGGAAACCGGAGAACCCGGAGGAAACCCATGCAGACACGGGGAGAACATGGAAGCTGGGCAGATACACCCAGGACAGGGCGCCAATCCATCGCTGGGCACACACTCACTCACAAAGACACACTCTATATGGGGCAATTTTTTTGAGAATTCAATTGACTTGATCCATGTTTTTGGACTGTGGGAGGAAACCGGAGAACCCGGAGGAAACCCACGTAGACACGGGGAGAACATGGAAACTCCACCCAGATGGGGATTCGAACCGGGAATCCCTAGTGCTGAGAGGCGAACGTGCTAAACCACTAAGCCACCGTGCCGTCTGGCGTAATCAGAGCAAAAAAAAAAAAAAATAATTTCTATAGCGCTGGCACCCTCATCAACCCACCACGTCCTGGACCCCGGGGTCCTCTGTGAGAGGTTCTGCGGTGACGACGTGCGACTCGAAAACACATTATGTAAACCATTAAAGCCGCCTTTAAGTGAAGAGAGGTGAGGTCTAATGCTGGCTGACATCATAAATCTCGGCGGCGTACAGTAGTGCCGGACGCCGGGCTGCGGCGGGTGCCGTGCGAGGCGCTCGTATGCGTGAGGGTGAGTTCATCAGACGTCCTCGGTGAGAGTGATGTGCCTCTCTCCGCAGTCCGCCCGCGATTGGTCGGTTCTCCGTACAGATGCCTCGGACGGCCCGGTGCATGGGGGCTGGGCCTGTACCTGTGTGTGTGTGTGTGTGTGTGTGTGTGTGTGTGTGTGTGTGTGTGAGCTCGCGTTAAGTCCTGCTTCCGTTAAAAGCCTTGGAGGGTGAACTTCAGAGGGGCGTATGTGAACTTTACGGGGTCACTGGGTTGTGTGAGGGGGAAGGCAGAGCCGTCCTCTCCGGGCAGCAAGAAGCGCCTCGCGTCCTCCGCACTGTAAACTGGGCCGCGAGCGCGACCCCCCCGGCTGCGTCCACACGAGCCCTTGATCCTCCGGAAAGGACACGGAACCCACGCCCTTCGGCCCGGTTATTTCTGTCAGTCGGCACTCCGTTTTAACGAACCGGCGTTTCGTCGTTGCACTTCATTTGTTCGTAGCGCGTCAAAATAAAATTTGCAGTCTGGAAAAATTACTCTTAAGAAACAAAAACGACTTCTGATTTCAAGATTCAAGAAAAATTTCATATCATTTATGAGGTAACACGAGACCAAAACGAAATTATGTACCCTGTTCTATTAAAGTTAGAACCTTAGAATTTGAAGATGAGATAGAAATACAGTATAGATATGTAGAATTTTATAGAATATACAACTATGAATTTATATCCATATATATAAATATCCATCATCTTCTGCTTTGTCCTCTATTAGAGGGGTGGGGGGGGTGGTTCCCCATGCCCATCCAGGGGAGAACGTCTTAGCGCT
>JAFMOC010000112.1:1640000-1682500 GCA_019802505.1 Corydoras sp. C115 | reverse complement strand
CAAATTGCCCCGTGTTTGTGTGTGTGTGTGTGTGTGTGTCCAGTGATAGATTGCCCCCCTGTCCTGGGTGTATCTGCCCAGCGCCCGAAACGTTCTCCCCTGGATGGGCATGGGGAACCCCCTCCGCGACCCTAATAGAGGATAAAGCGGAAGATAATGAATGAATGAATGAATATATCTATCTGTTATCTGGTCTCAACGCCACGGTGCTTTGTTTTGATACGTGCTTTAGGGGCGGGGGGGGGGGTGCCATCGGGAGCAATGCTCCGTCGTCATGGCGATTCCTGGTTGGGATTCAAACCGGGAATCCCTAGCGCTGAGAGGAGAACATGCTAAACCACTAAGCCACCGTGCCACCCTCCATACAACATTCATTTCAACGTTCCAGTTTCGCGTTTTGACATTCGCCTCAATCGTCCTCGCCGGCGTCCTCCATCGTAAGAGTGCCCCACATCCCATCTCGGCTTTAGAAATTTGGAAACCTCGTCGTCAACCCTGTGGTAGCTCAGGGGTCAGGGTGTTGGGCTGACAACTGAAGGTTGGGGGTTCAAATCCCAGGTCCATTGAAGTTACCAATGTGGGACATTGAGCGAGACCCTTAACCCTCAGGGTGCTGTACCAACCATGTGACCTCAACCAAGTTGGGGTATTTGTAAATCACTTTGGATAGGAGCATCTGTGAAATGACCAGATTAGGTTTAGAACCGAAACTCAAGCTGGATTTGGGATGAGGACCTTTGTATCGTGTTGGCTGTAGTCTGTGGTTGCTGAGGACGGATCTTAACAAGGCTACAGTGGAGGTGTCCGTATATACACAGTGTACATGTCTACACATCTACGCTCTGCCTCCACCTTGTAGCTTATTAGTTCGTGTTTCTCGTCTTCTAATTCTTCCTCGACGCTGTCAGGACACTGAGTCCAGGACGCTGGTCCATCTGAGGCTGGAGGATTATTAAAAAAAAGAGGATTTCATCCCCTTATACCATCACTACACACACTAACACCACCACCACGTCCGCACTGCTTGCTCTGGTGTTGGGCTATTAACCTGGAGGTTGCCAATGTGGGCCCTTGAGCGAGACCCCAAAGCCTCATTGCCCAGGCGCCCTCATTGCCCTGCGTTCTGACCTCAACCCCACAGCTGCTTGTAGGTCACGTCATATAAAAGTGCCTTCCTGAGCCTCATGGCTCATTGGTCTTCTGGTTGGCATGTGGCAGCTCAATGGTTACAGTGCAGGAGGCTCCAATCCGTCAGTCCATCAAGGGTACTTGTGTGGGCCCTTGAGCAAGGCCCTTAACCCTCATGGCTCACTGTGATGTCATGGGCATCAAACCAGGTTTCTGGTTCTTCTCGAAGATCTCCATCTGCATGTCAAGACAGATTCTCAGCAGAAGCAACCATGAAGTCCTCTAGAACCTTCTGAGCTTGGATTTAAGAAGGAAGTTTCCAACCCCTGCTCCGTCCATCGCCCCCCAAACCCTGACTGACTGACTGACTGACTGGAGATTTCACACTGGACCTCCGGCAGTTTGGGTTCGGATCCTCACCTCGACTGTTCGGTAGATGATCAGTGTCTCGTAATTCCTGCTTTTGTGGGTTTTATGAGCTGGAGGCCCCAATGATGTCAAAATAAACAAAGCAATCGTATAAATTGTGGACCCTGAATCTATAATCTTCAAAAGTTTCACTTTTTGGATGAGATTATGGAAATTAATCAACTTTTCCAAGATATTCTTAATAATAATAATATTTTTTGCAAAGGGTCTGTATAATGTAATACATTCATCCATCCATTATCTTCAGCTTTATCCTCTACGAGGGTTGCGGGGGGGGGGGGTTCCACATGCCCATCCAGGGGAGAATGTTCCGGGCGCTGGGCAGAAACCCATGCGGACACTGGGAGAACATGGAAACTCCACCCAGATGGGGATTCGAACCGGGAATCCCTAGTGCTGAGAGGAGAACATGGTAAACCACTAGGCCACCCTAATGTAACATGACCATACGCTTAAATATAAGGACGCCCGCGTATTTGAGGTCACTTACAGTAGCAGACTTGTTTTCAAAGTGCACTAAGGCCATTAAGGGTCCGAGAGTCTGATGCTTTCGGCCGATCGCTTCATATCAATAGGAGAGAAGTTTGGGTTTAGTCTAAAAATAGCGACTTTTTCTGTTGATTGCAGTCGTTTGTGATTATTTATTTATGTGTGTGTGTGTGTGTGTGTGTGCGTGCATATGTTGTGTGTTTGTGAGACGGCTCTATCGCGACGCTCTCGTTAGGATTTGAGGATTTCACGCTTCGTTATACTCTGACTTTCACTTTAATTATGTCATTTATGAGGCCTAATGTGGCAGCCCTTCCCCTCGGTGGAGGTCTAGCACCGACACACGGTGCCGCCAGCCTCGGCGACGTCCTCCGACAAATCCCAACCGAACGAACCCAGAACACCTGATTCCAAAAAAAAAAAAAAAAAAAAAAAACCCCCAAAAAAAAAAAGCTCCCCGTCCTTCAGCGGCTGCAGCCGGCCGGTGGGCTCTCAGTCATCGGTGTCATCGCCGCCCCCCCCCCCCTCCCTCCCTCCCCCTCCCCATCCGCTCCATCGCAGAATCAATCAGGCAAGACTGAATACCTCCCCCCCTCCCCCCCCCCCATACACACGCCGTCCATCATTGGATCGGCTCACTTGCCCGTGCGGCGGGGGATGCCGACGCCACGGCCTGGGACGATGCCGCGGTGACGGCCCGCCCACGCGGTCCATCCAAAAACCGAGGTGGGGAACCGGCACACGCGTCCGAGACACGACACGATCACGGACATTATCCGATTACATCGGACGTTATATTCCAGCCCGGAGACGCCGTTTTGCATGGTCAGTGTGTCCGCCTCTCCCTCCTCCCTACCCTTTCCTCCTTTCTACCCCCCCCACCCCCCACCCCACCTTCCACGTCCCTCCGTCAGTGGGCCGGGGATGCTGTTATCACTCAGGATTGCAGCGGCTGATTGCCTCTCAAGTGTGAAACGCCGCGTCCGGGGCCCGTATTCCTTTGTCCCTTTTACTTCCAGCGTTTATGGAAGAAAAAAAAAAAAAAAAAAAAAAAAAAAAAAAAAAAAAAAAGTAAGAAAAAAAAGAAAAGAAAGGAAGCTGTCAGGATGGATGCCGCATCATCTGCATAAACGCATACACCTCACTCTAATCCCTCCCCCCGTCTCCCGTGTCTCTGGTGGGACGTTCTGTTGATTAAATCTCCGGATTTCTACCCCCCCCCCCACCCCCGCACTGCACACCGGCGCAGGCTGGACTTGAATATGGAGATGAGCTGGAGGTCACGGCACGCCGCCGCCGCCGCCGCCCTGCCGAAAGGAAACCAGACCCCCGGAGAAGCGACGCAAGAGGTTTTTCGGGGCAGATTTGTATGTTTGGGATGCATGGGTTCGAACGCACATCAAGAATCCAGATAACCCGAAGCCCCGAAGTGACACCGGCCGTTCCATCATCACATCCAGCACTGCAGCCTGAGTTAACCCCCTCATCACTCTGCTTTTACCCTTTAGTATTATTTTTTTTTATCAAATCATAAGACCTATCAGGGTGGCTTAGTGGTGGGTGGAGTTTCCATGTTCCCCCCGTGTCCGCGTGGGTTTCCTCAGGGTTCTCGGGTTTCCTCCCACAGTCCAAAAACATGGATCAAGTCAATTGAGTTCTCCAAATTGCCCCATATAGAGCGTAGCGTGTCTGTGTGAGTGAGTGTGTGTCCAGCGATAGATTGGCGCCCTGTCCTGGGTGTATCTGCCCAACGCCCAACGCGAGACGTTCTCCCTTGGATGGGCATGGGGAAAACCCCCCCCCCCCCGCGACCCTAATATAGGATAAAGCGGGAGATAATGGATGGATGGATATAAGACCCATCAGATTTTAAAAATACATTGATGAGTTGGTCATGTGAGGGACTGGCAACCTCGCTTTAACTGATGAGTGCGGGGATATCCTCTAACACTGTGACCCTCATTATAAAGGCAGGCAGTTCCGGTCCTTAATCTGATTGGCTGAACCGTTATTCCAGCCTTCACTGACAATAACACACACCTTCACATTCGTATCATTGGGTGAAATACAATACATTATTTTCCTGATGTTTTTTCTTTTATAAACACTAGATGACAGTATTTGATTGTTAGAGAAACCGGAATCCTGTTACTCAGCGATCAGACAGATTAGATTATGTCACGGATATAATTTTAAAAAAAAAACAAAAATGTTCGAATCAAACCTCGTTTTTTTTTTTATTTATTATCATAGTGTGTTTGTTATTGTTTTATAAAAGTAATAATACACTTGAGGTTGTGTATTATTATGAATAAATCATGTGACGGGACTAATAACACCTCTTTATGTGATTTATTGACAATAATGCCACGCCCTCTCGTACCTTATCGCTTTAATAATCTTAATTAAAAATGCCAAGATGCCCCAGCATTGCATTCTGCATACAACGACCCTATATGGCCAAAAAAATTCAATACCCAAAACCAACAGTGGGGGGTATCATGAGCTCACACATACTGTATACTGCATGCTGAACTTATCATCACTTATTACTAATTTATTGAGAGTTAAATATTAAGGCAACAGTTTCAGAATAATTGCGCCCCCTGTGTCCGGACCCCGCTATATTTAGACATGGTGTGATGTGAGGGAACTCCAGACAGACTGCACTGAGCCGCACAATCACAACCGCACTTATCAGCTCGAGAACACTAGTTAGCCGAGCAGGCTCCTCATCCAACATCGGTGTCTGACATCTCAAGATCTTTTGGCTTAATGGACATTCTCTATTATTTGCGGGCAGGCCACATACAGCTCAGCATACGGGATGGCAACTCTGATCGGCTGATTAAAATCCGACCTCTTGCAGAACGCTCTGTGGCACTTTGTCTCGGTCCGAACTGCGACGACAGAGGCGTCCGACTTCTGCAGGTGGACTGTGAGGGTCTCAGTACATTTGTTGGTACAGTGCATGATGCACAAAAGCTTTCGAGAACACAGAACCGACAGATTATTAAACATCATCCTCACTCAGATGTTTATATCATCACACACACCGCACCACCACGTCAAGGTGACTGCAGTGCCTGCTCCATGTGGGGGGTCTGAACAACAGAGAACACAGTGAAGTAGATGAACTACAGGCTGTAATTAGAGAACTACAGCTCGAGAACGCAGCAGTCAAGCCTCCTCATCCATCAGAATTATTATGATTCTATTTTTTTTAAATATTTTATTACAATTTTAAGAGAACAATATACACACTAAGGACGCAGACACTTCAGAAAATTAAAACTGAATAAAAATTCTTATTGATAGTAATATTAATAATACTTAATAATACTAATACATAGAAAAACAATGCTAAATAAATAAATTACCAACTAATGAATAAGTCAACATAATAAATACCCTAATATTATCAACAAATAATAACGTTCGCCCTCTTAGCGTGGGGCATCCAGGTTCGAATCCCAATCTGGCTGGAGTTTGCATGTTCTTCCCGTGTCTGTGTGGGTTTCCTTTTTCCAAAAAAAAAAATAATGGATTCAAGGTAAATTGAATGTTCCAAATTGCCCCATATACTGCATAGTGTGAGTAAGTGTGTGCACAGTGATAGACTGGCGACCTGTCCTGGGTGTGTCGGCTCCTCGCCCCAATCGATCTACCCTGGATGGGCATGGGGAACCTTCCCCATGATAATGAATGAATGAATAATAACCATGATAATAATAATAATAATAATAATAATAATAATAATAATAAATAAAAATAAATACAGGCTGTCTTTTGTATATGTATACATGGGGGGGGGATCCCATGTATATACATACACATTAAAGTTATAAGCTTGTATACCAATAATGTATCAATACAATACATACTTGACTATTTGTGTAAAGTAAATAAATTGTCACTGTTATAACTACAAATACGTGAATGCACAGCATCCGTAGGTATAACGTAAGGGTGTCTGAATACTTTTGCTCATATGTCACATGATGCACAGAGCTGCAGACAACGCGGAGCCGACAGATTAGACCACAAACTGGTCTGAGATCAGTAATGGGTTGGTCTTTGCGGCGTATGAAGGCGTTTAAGGCCAGCTCTTTAATATTCCGCGCAGGTGGGCCTCATCAGCGGAAGACGACAGAGCGGCGATGCGACTGTGTGTTGTGGGGGTGGTTCGAAGCTTATCGCCCTCGCCTTTGTGTTCTCGCGCCTTCTAAGGGAGGTTAATTACTCATCCCCAGTGCTGCCACGACGGCACTGCCCTAACCCAGCAGTGTGTTAGAGTTCCCCTCGGCATTACAGAGGAGAACATGTCAATAAGCAGCACCAACTGCGTCCTAAATTCTGCACCGGGTCTTATCCCGGCATCCTGTAGGGTCCAATTAGTTCAAATTTTCATAACGTACAGATTAATATACGCAGCGAGTCGGTTCCCGATGAGCACTAATCCAGTTACAGCTATTTTTTTTATAGACAGTAATTTGGCCACTAGAGGGCAGTGTTTGATTGTTAGAGAAACCACGATCCTGTTACTCAGCGATCAGGGTTCACTTTAAAAACGAAGTCCATCCATCCATCCATTATCTTCTGCTTTATCCTCTACTGGGGTCGTGGGGGGGGGGGGGGGGGTTCCCCATGCCCATCCAGGGAAGAACGTTTTGGGTGCTGGGCAGATACACCCAGGACAGGGGGGCAATCCATCTCTGGGCACACACTCACTCAAACGCACACTATATGGGGCAATTTGCAAAATTCAATTGACATTGATCCATGTTTTTGGACTGTGGGAGGAAACTGGAGAACCCGGAGGAAACCCACGCAGACACATGCAAAATCCACCCAGGATTTGAACCGGGAATCCCTAGCGCTGAGAGGAGAACATGCTAAACCACTAAGCCAAATTCCAGATTATTATAATTATTATACTAATTATTTAGTTTACAATTTATGAATCAAACCTTGTTTTGTTTTTTATTATAGTGAGTTTGTAAGTTTGTTTTATTAAAGCAAAAAGACACTCCAGGTTGTGTGTTATTAAGAATAAATCACGGGAACGAGGTGGAACACCAGGCAGGTAATGGACTTCCAAACACACCGCAGAACCAGCCGGGTAAAGAGAGAGGGACGAGAGCGAGAAGACAACGGGGAGGTTGTGGGGCGTAGCCGATTTCCATGACTTCCACGACAAATGCATGTTTAGTTACTATTTTCATAACTTACAAATTAATATAAACAGTGAGCACTAATCCTGTTCCAGCTGTTTTTTTATAAACTGTATATTTTATGTTCTGTAATTTGTCCACTAGAGGGTCCACTTTGATTGTTAGAGAAACCACAATCCTGTTACTCAGCGATCAGCGAGATAACGTCGCCGAAGTCCAGGTTATTAATAATTTTTTAAATCAAACCTTATATTTTTTTATTATAGTGAGTTTGTAAGCATTTTATTAAAGCAATAAGACATTTGAGGTTGTGTGTTATTGAGAATAAATCACGGGAACGAGGTGGAACACCCGGTAATGGAACCCAAACACACCGCAGAACCAGCCGGGTAAAGAGAGAGGGACGCGAGCGAGAAGAGAACGGGGAGGTTGTGGGGTGTAGCCGATTTCCATGACTTCCATGACAAATGCATGAGCTCACATCCCAAATGGGACATTTACACGGGTCTTATCCCGGCATCCTGCATGACAGCTGAAAGCTTTATTGTCAGGAGCAGCGCGGAAAAAAAAAAAAAAAAAAAACCTAAAAAAAAACCTGAAGAATGGTCTATTAGAACGAGCAGGCTATTAATGGAAGCGTTGGAGTCGGTGTTTTAATGAGAGTGGTCCTGCGGCGTTGGCTTTCATTACGGCTAAGGTTCAGAGGAGCGTATATAGATCCTGCATCAGAAGAGCCGAGCGCTGCTTTATTGCCTCGTCTCCGACTCGGCCTCCCTCAGAGATGCCTGCTGTATTAGTGATGTGCTCCCCGTCATCCTCCCCGTCATCCTCCCCCTCCCGTCCCGCTTCCAGACATTACAGAGGGCAGGAGCGGGGAGATGGGGAACCGATTGCAGCGGAGATGAGACTGTGACGCCTCGATGAATGGACCTACAGATGCGTCGGATAAAGCGTGCAGGTTCTAAACCACCGGCCATGAATTCACATCTCATCTCCCTGCATTGCGCCCGCTCGCTCTCTCTCTGCCTTTGTATTTTCGGGACGTTCTTTCCTTACGTTCCACACATAGGCCCCCGTTCTTATCGCTCGCTATACGTGTCGCCATTCATTTAAACCACGCAGGGGGACGGCAGGAAAATAGAATGTTGGCGGGGTGTAGGGTCCTATTAGTTACTATATTCATAAAATTTTTTATGACCTGCGTTCTGTAATTCGGCCACTAGAGGGCAGCGTTTGATTGTTAGAGAAACCGCAATCCTGTTACTCGGCGATCAGCGTTCACTGACTAGATTACGTCGCGAAAGAGCAGATAATTAAAGATATTGCTATCGATAAACGCATTCATAAATCAAACCTTGTTTTTTTTAATTATTTTATTTGATTGTAAGTAAAACCGGAATTCTGTTACTCAGCGATCATAGTGTGTTTGTGTTTTATTAAAGCAATAACACACTCGAGGTTGTGTATTATTGTAAATAAATCACGAGAACGAGGTGGAACTCTACTTGGGACGTTCTCTCTTTACGTTCCTCGCGTTCCGTTCCATTCCGTATCTTTTGCAGGCCCACACGTAGGCCCCCGTTCTTATCGCTCGCTATACGTGTCGCCATTCATTTAAACCACGCAGGAGGACGGCGGAAAAATAGAATGGTGGCGGGGTGTAGGGACCTATTAGTTATCATTTTCATAAAATTTTTTTTACAAACAGCGGTCTGTAATTTGGCCACTAGAGGGCAGTGTTTGATTGTTAGAGAAACCGCAATCCTGTTACTCAGCGATCAGCGTTCACTTTAAAAACCGGACTAGATTACGTCATGAAAGAGCTGATTGTTAACGATTTTGCTTTCGATTAACGCATTTAAAATTCAAACCTTGTAAGTGAAACCGGAATCCTGTTACTAAGTGATTAGCGATTATATTGATTATAGTGAGTTTGTTAGTGTTTTATTAAAGCAATAAGACACTCGAGGTTGTGTATTATTGTGAATGAGGTGGAACTCTACTCGGGACGTTCTTTCCTGACGTTCCTCGTGTTCTGTTCCGTTCATCCTTCGCAGGCCCACACGTAGGCCCCTGTTCTTATCGCTCGCTATATGTGCCGCCATTCGTGTCTTCCTTCTGCAATTCTGTAATTGTTTGTTCTCCTGCTCAGCGATCAGCGTTCACTTTAAAAAAACTGGATGAAAGAGCTGATTGTTAACGATCGTGTTCTGTTCCGTTCATCCTTCGCAGGCCCACACGTAGGCCCCTGTTCTTATCGCTCGCTATATGTGCCGCCATTCGTGTCTTCCTTCTCGGTTCTCCTGCTGATGAGAACAGGCCGCTCTTTGAAGTCTCTGATGTCTGCCCATTAAATGGCTGGTCGGGCGATCAAACTGACAGCTCTCTCTCTCTCTCTCTCTCTCTCTCTGTCTCTCAGAGCACCCCCCCACCCCCCACCACCCTACCCCCCCCCCCCCTTTAATACCGTCTTGGCTTTTCCTTTGGAGATCGCTCGAGTGGAGTTGGTAATAGCTATTCGATCCGAACGACAAATCAGCGACTTCACCTCCCGCATATGCAAATTACATTTATTAAAACATACTCCATGATCATAGCGGTCAGCATGTCCGCCTCTCGGCGCTGGTGCTTCAGCTTCACATCTGGGTGAAGTTGGCATGTTCTCCCCCGTGTCCGTATGGGTTTTCGGCTGTTTCCTCCCACAGTCCAAAAACATCGATCAAGGTCAATTATTCATTCTTTCATTCATTATCTTCTGCTTTATCCTCTATTAGGGTCGCGCGGTGGGGGGGGGGGGGGTTCCCCATGCCCATCCAGGGGAGAACGTCTCGGACGCTGGGCAGATACACCCAGGACAGGGCGCCAATCTATCGGTGGGCACACACACTCATTCACACAAACACACTCTATAGGGGCAATTTGGAGAACTCAATTGACTTGATCCATGCTTTTGGACTGTGGGAGGAAACCGGAGAACCCGGAGGAAACCCACGCGGACACGGGGAGAACATGGAAACTCCACCCAGATGGGGATTCGAGCTGGGAATCCCTAGCGCTGAGAGGCGAACGTGCTAAACCACTAAGCCACTGTGCCGCCCCAAGGTCAATTAAATTCTCCAAATTGCCCCATATACTGTAGAGTGTGTTTGTGAGTGAGTGTGTGCCCAGCAATAGAGAGGCACCCTGTCCAGGGTGTATCTGCCCAGCGCCCGAAACATTCTCCTCTGGATGGGCATGGGGAACCCCCCCTCCCCCCCACGACCCTAATAGAGGATAAAGCAGAAGATAATGGATGGATGGATGGATGGATACTCTCGTTTGCTGAGTGCAGCATTAACCTCAACCAGGCTTCACTATACAAACAGAGGCGTTGGGACTCCTGAATATTAAGGCAGGGGCATGTTGCACCCCCACCCCCTTTTTCGTGGCCGGTTTTCAATCTTCTAGGAAGTTCATTCAATCGTTTTTTCGGGGGGGTAGAGGTCAGGGCTCTGTGTGGCTCAGTCAATTTCGAGCACATCAAACTCATTCAACCGTGTTTTTAGAGACTGAACTGAACCCACGGATTTGGAAGTGTACAGTCGCCCAAAGCGCACTGCGCAGCGTGATTCCGGGCGTGTCCGTGTGTCGGCACTCATCCTCTTCATTCTTCATGGGTGTGTTTTGGGCGTAACCACTCAGCGTGTCACTTGTCGTTCCCTTTAAGAGCCAGCTGGCGCTCTGACTTTGGCGGGTTGCTATTTTCACGGTGCAGCTACCTGGACTCAATGCGCTGCTCCATGAGGTTCTCCATGTGAGTGTGAATGGAGAACCCACAGTATAGTGTGTTCTATGGATCTGTGTTCTCTGTACAAATGGAGTCAGATTTAATAGCGTTCCGTTGGTCTCAGCGTCCCGTGGCGTTGGACACGCGGCGTCCGTGTTGATGATTGTGAGACCGACGTCTGACTGTCCACATTTTAACAACACGCCAGAAATGTACCTGAACACACCTCCTTTTGAGATGGCCACGCCCATCGAGGAGATATATTCACGTGCTGCTTTGCTATTTAAACCACGCAGGACAAAGGCGGGACCGTAGAATGTTGGTAGAGGGTAAATAGAGTGTAGGGTCCCATTAGTTACCATTTTCATAACATGTTTTTTATAAACTGTGTTCTGTAATTCGGTCACTAGAGGGCAGTATTTGATAGCTAGAGAAACCGCAATCCTGTTACTCAGCGATCAGCCAGACGAGATTGTGTCATGAAAGAACAGATTATTATTGATTTTGCTTTCAATAAACGCATTTATGAATCAACCCTTTTTTTTAAATTATTTTTATTTGATTTTAAGAGAAACCGGAATCCTGTTACTCAGCGATTAGCGATTATAGAGTGTTTGTAAGTGTTTTATTAAAGCAATAAGCCACTCGAGGTTGTGCATTATTGTGAATAAATCACGGGAACGAGGTGGAACTGTAGTCCACTACAGGTCTGGACTAACTACACCTCTTTCCCGTGTGAGGTTATGGACTCCGCAGCCCAAAGACACCGCAGAACGAGTCGGTCGTAGATACGTTTGGTACTTCAGTAGAAAACTGTCCCCCGATAACATCCGCGGTTCTGATAGGTTGTCAGGATGATCTGCTTTTCTCCGGGTGGCACCGGCCTTAAAACCCGTCATTGTGGCATTTCAAAGGAACAGGAAGCCGGTGCCGACTGGTTGCCATGGTAACCTGCTCTGCTGTAATCGCTCGCACGCTTGTTTATCTGCCATGAGCGCATGTGCTTGCGGGAGCCGAGGCGGGCGGAAGCTCGGCTCATGCTAATGGCCCCCGCCCTCTTTTCCCGATCCAAAGAATTGATCTGCGCTCGCACCCACTTGATATGCAGAGCGCACGCCGCTGCCATGCAGACAAAACGCCTGGGTTAGGGCATCAAACCGCCGGAGCTGACGTCGGCAGCCAGGAATACGCTCTGTATGATGAGACGAGGCAACCACCGCGACACGCCGCCAGCACGTGGATTTGTGAGAGAGAGAGAGCGAGAGAGAGAGAGAGAGAGAGAGAGAGAGAGATGTAAGACCATACCAGTAGATGGTGGCATCAATAGGCAAGTGGCATCAATAGACAACCACAATCCATCCATTATCTTCCGCTTTAACCTCTACTAGGTACACGGGGGGGTTCCCCATGCCCATCCAGGGGAGAACGTTTTGGGCGCTGGGCAGATAGACCCAGGACAGGGCGCCAATCTATCGCTGGGCACTCACTCACCCACACAGACACACTCTATATGGGGCAATTTGGAGAACTCAATTGACCTTGATCCATGTTTTTTGGACTGTGGGAGGAAACCGGAGAACCCGGAAGAAACCCACACGGACACGGGGAGAACATGGAACCCCCAGCACTGAGAGGAGAACGTGCTAAACACTAAAGCCACCGTGCCGCCCATTCATTCATTATCTTCCGCTTTATCCTCTATTAGGGTCGCAGGGGGGTGGGGTTCCCCATGCCCATCCAGGGGAGAACGTATTTGGGCGCTGGGCAGATACACCCAGGACAGGATGCCAATCTATCGCTGGGCACACACTCACTCACCCACACAGACACACTCTATATGGGGCAATTTGGGCCTTTCATGACACATGTTTTTTGGACTGTGGGAGGAAACCGGAGAACCCGGAGGAAGCCCACCCGGACATGGGGAGAACATGGAAACTCCACGCAGATTGGGATTCGAACCGGGATTCCCCAGCGCTGAGAGGAGAACATGCTAAACCGCAATCTACTAAAGCAATAAAGTACGAGAGGGCGTGTGAATAAATATCGCGTTGTTTGGCCCGACTCATAGCGGAGTCCAGATACACCTTTGTTTCCCACTGGTTGCCCTGCCATGGTGGACGGCCTCTCAGCCTCTCAGCCTCTCAGCCTCTCAGCACTGGGGTTCCAGGTTCGAATCCCGATCTGGGTGAAGTTAGCATGTCCTCCCCGTGTCCGTATGGGTTATCTCCCATTGGTTTCGTCCCACAATCCAAAAAAAACGTGGATTCAAGGTGAATTGTCCGTTCCAAATTGTCCCCATATTGGCACGTTGTCCTGGGTGTACCTGCCCAGTGTCCCAAAGTGTTTTCTCCGAACCCCTCCCCCTCCCAACCCTGGAAGCGTACGAAGCAGACGATAACGAGCCGAGGAGCCTTTGTGACTCGTTAAGCGTCACGTCGGTCGGATACGTATTCGTCTTTCCGATTCAGGCGATGGTTTGCACTCCAATTATCTCGCGGTGCAACCTCGAAATTTCCATGTCTTCTTAATTAGTGGACTGCGGATTCCTTCACATCTGCCCTTTGAAGGTTGCTGATGATGTCACCGGCTGTTCCCCCCCAACCCCTCCGTTCCTGTAATCATTAGATGTTTGTAACCGGCGGATCTGTTCGCTGTCTGGGGGGGGGGGGTGGAGGCTGGGAGGGGGGGGTGGGTTCTCACTTCCGCAGGACGTTCCTTTGATGTCCTAAAATCTGGGCGTCTAACGTGTCGAACTCAGAGGGTGAAAAGCGGCGCGCTCGTCACGCGGAACACACCCGAGTTGAACGCATGTCGCATGTCACATCCCTTCAAGCTGATTGGTCGGTTACCAAATGTGCTGCGTGCGTGTTTTCCGTGTGTTTGTGCGACGGCCAGCGAGATAGATCGATAGATCCGGTTCCGTAGCAGGTCTCTCCCGGCAGCCGCAGTCTCGTCCCGTTCCGTCCCAGCTCCTCGCCGCTGCCATGTTTTTGTTGTTTTTTTTTTTTTTTGTTTTTTTTTTGTTTTTTTTTTGTTTTTTTTTTTTGCCGAGCGCACATCCTCTACAGTGCGCTACAGCGCTCTCTCTCTGCAGCATAAACAGATCCGCTCGCCGCGCTCCCATTTCCAGAATCTTCTATGAGGCCGATCCGTCACAGCTCATTAGCGAACACGCATCCAGCCCCGCGCAGAACCTCAGAGGTAACGAGGCCGATGTCAAAGCCCACGTCTTTTCATCAGCGCTCAACTAGAACAGAAAGTAATCTCGGCCAATAAACAGACCGGAACCCCGACCGGCTCCTCTGACCTCCGCGGCGCAGGGCGGGCGGGCGGGCGGGCGGGCGGGCGGGCGGGTGGTGGACGGCGGGCCCCGCGGCTCCGTGTCCGGTCCGTGTCATTTTCGGTGCGGGAGAGGCATCAGCATGACACGCTCACGCTCCACACCCCCCCCCCCCCCCTCCCCCGAGACGGCGGGCGGCTAATTGCACGACCTGTGCCAGCGCGGATGAGAAGTGATTTGGCGGCGATGGGACGCGCTAATAAATGCAGGCTGGAGGTGAGCGGGAGAATCAATGAGCTATAAATGTGGGGTGGGGGGTTGGGGGGGTGGGGTGTGTGTGTGTGTGTGTGTGTGGGGGGGGGGGGGTCTGCCTCCTACCACTGAAAAACAGAGCCTTCCTGACTGATGGAGCCCTGTGTACACACACACACACACACACACACTCACAATAAATATCGTTCTTATAGTCAGGGCTTAGGAAGGTGTTAGGAGGGGTGGGTGGGGGTGGGGGTGTGGGTGTGGGTGGGGGGGATGTACTCGATATTTTCTATTTGTGTAAAATTTGGTCGGGGCAAAAAACGAGAACGTAAAGATGTATTGAAGCATTACGGTTCGAGGAGGCGTTGGTTTATTATGAATAAACCCCATAATGAGGTAGCGGAGTGCAGTTCCACCTCTTTACGTGATTTATTCACAATAATACACAACCTCGAGTGACTTATTACTTTTAGTAAAACACTTACAAACTCACTATAATAAACAAAAAAACAATCTTTGATTCAGAAATGCGTTCATTTAAAGCCAAATCGTTAGTAATCTGCTCTTCCGCGACGTAATCTAGTCCCTTTTTTTGTTTTTGTTGTTATTGTTGTGAACGCTGATCGCTGAGTAACAGGACTCTGGTTTCTCTACCAACCAAATACCGCCATCTAGTGGCCGAATTTCAGAAAACAGTTCATTAAAACGGTGTAACGGGTTTAGTGCAGACCGCTGTTTATATTGATCTGTACCTTATGATTTAAAATAATGTATTGCACATCACAAATCGTCAATGACGTCACGGCTGGACGCGCGGCTCAGCCAATCAGATTTAAGGAGCGGACCGACCCGTTTTATAGTGATTATTATTCTCTGGTTGTCAGAATGAGAAGCAAACCATACCCATTTTCATTCATTCATTATCTCCCGCTTTATCCTCTATTAGGGTCGCGGGGGGGGGGGGGGGGGTTCCCCATGCCCATCCAGGGGAGAACGTCTCGGGCGCTGGGCAGATAGACCCAGGACAGGGCGCCAATCCATCGCTGGGCACACACTCACTCTCTCACACACACAGACACACTCTATATGGGGCAATGGGGAGAACTCAATTGACTCGATCCATGTTTTTGGAATGTGGGAGGAAACCGGAGAACCCGGAGGAAACCCACGTGGACACGGGGAGAACATGGAAACTCCACCCAGATGGGGAATCGAACCGGGAATCCCTAGTGCTGAGAGGAGAACGTGCTAAACCACTAAGCCACCGTGCCGCCCCATACCCATTCATTTGTCATCATCATTATTATTATTATTATTATTATTATTATTATTATTATTAATTAATTAATTAATTAATTAATTAATAATTTTTGTCGATAGGCGTTCTTTTCTTTGTGCATCAATTCTCAGGATGGGGATGTGGAGGTATTATGGACGGGCCTGCGGGGGGGGGGGGGGGGGGGGGGTGCTGGAAGCTTCAGAGCACATTAATGTGTTTGAAGTGAGGAATTGCAGTCGAGCAGCCCTGGCACAGCCAGCTGGAGCAAACACACACACACACACACACACGCACACACGCACACACGCACACACACACACACACACGCATCCCTGTCATCACCTCTCCCTTATGCAGTGAGGAGGGAGAGAGAATTTTAATGGAGGTCTCGGTGCAGCGCTGCCTTTGGTCACGAAAAAGATCAAAAGCGAGTGCGAGGCTGAGGGAGAAAGGAAGGCATGAAAGACACGGGCTATTTAAAAAAATATCAAAAAAAAAAAAAAAAAAAACCCTGAGTCTCCCGCGCTCTTCCCCTCACTCGCGGACACAACAAGCGCACGCCGGATAATCCTGGCTCGCCCCAATATGCATGCAAATCAGGTGACCTATGTTAATGCAGGTGGCACGCCGTCCTGATTCGGCCGGATCTGAGGGCTCTCGGTCGGGCATGGCGGGTGTCGGAGAGGTACCACCTCCTCCAACGTCACGCACTGACATGCATCACGGGCCCAGCCGGGTGGCGGCGCATCGGACGAGCACCGGCGGTGGAGCGGCGGCCCTGAACTTTCCCCACACAGGCTTTCCTCCTGCACGTCCTGCCTTCTGCTCGGAGACGTGACGGGGTGACGGCGTCTCCTGCTTTCTCCTCCCGCTTTTCTCCTCCTTTAACTCCTTCCTCCTGACGTCTCTCCCCGGCGCCGTCCCCCCGGTTCCTTCCTCTAGCGCTCGCTGCCGAAAGAAGTCGAGTCCTTCTCTTTTTTTTTTTTTTTTTTCTCTTCTGCCTTCTGTCTCACATTATTTCCTTCACTAAAGGAAAAGGATTTCAAGCCTCAAAGCCCTCAGCTGTCAGACCGGCTTTGGGAGTGCGGCGGTGCCGATGCCCCGTGGACAGGCAGTCTAGAAGGAAACGGCGGCGCTTCCAGAGCAGAGCGTAGAGGTTCCTGCGTCGTGGTGTTGAGTATTAACGGGAGATCAAAGATTTATGAACGCCGGAAGTTTAACGCCTTAAATTCATTCATTCATTATCTCCCGCTTTATCCTCTATTAGGGTCGCGGGGGGTTCCCCATGCCCATCCAGGGGAGAACGTTTCGGGCGCTGGGTAGATACACCCAGGACAAGACGCCAATCTATCGCTGGACACACACTCACACACACACACACACACACTATATGGGGCAATTTGGAGAACTCAATTGCCTTCATCGGCGGCACGGTGGCTTAGTGGTTTGCACGTTCGCCTCTCAGCGCTAGGGATTCCCGGTTCGAATCCCCATCTGGGTGGAGTTTCCATGTTCTCCCCGTGTCCGCGTGGGTTTCCTCCGGGTTCTCCGGTTTCCTCCCACAGTCCAAAAACATGGATCAAGTCAATTGAGTTCTCCCCATTGCCCCATATAGAGCGTGTCTGTGTGAGTGAGTGTGTGCCCAGCGATGGATTGGCGCTCTGTCCTGGGTGTATCTGCCCAGCGCCCGAAACGTTCTCCCCTGGATGGGCATGGGGAACCCCCTCGCGACCCTAATAGAGGATAAAGCAGGAGATAATGAATAAATGAATTGACTTGATCCATGTTTTTGGACTGTGGGAGGAAACCGGAGAACCCGGAGGAAACCCACGCGGACACGGGGAGAACATGGAAACTCCACGCAGATGGGGATTCGAACCGGGAATCCCTAGCGCTGAGAGGAGAACGTGCTAAAGCACTAAGCCACCGTGCCGCCTGTTCACCTTAAACGTTCGTAATGATTGAGGTCAGGGATCCGTGCGAGACGAAGCGAATCCTTTGCAGATTTGGTGCCAGTGTTCATTACCGTCACGCCGTCGAACCCGAAACGAGGTAACGCCACGCTAAGTACGAGTCCGGAAATACGGAGGCATGAGCTTTAGCGAACATGCCAAAGCGAAGCAGAGCCCGGCTGCGTTCTGCTGACTCCAGCACGGCTCGGCTCGCCCCCTCCTCGTGCCGCTCGGCAGGAGTCCGAAGTTAATGCACGTCCCCGGGCAGCCTCGCTTGCAAAATACACCGAAACCCAAAATACACACTCGCACGGTGACGAAGAGGCGTCGCTTACGACCTGCACATGTTAAACCTAAATCATACATCCATCCATTATCTTCAGCTTTATCCTCTATTAGGGTCGTGGGGGGAGGGGGGTTCCCCATGCCCATCCAGGGGAGCACGTTTCGGGCGCTGGCCAGATACACCCAGGACAGGGGGGCAATCCATCGCTGGGCGAAACCATTTATAATACAATGGAACCCGTTTAAAACAGACTATAAATTACGCTGCCGTGTCTAACTCATCATTTCAGAGTCGCTTCACAATAAAATGCTTAGAAAGGCATCAAATCTTCGTGGAAAGCCAGCGTGTCAGCATTTTTCTCTCTAATGTTTTGAATATTTATGAAAATTGGCCCGCTGTAAATATCTGACGCACAAAACCAACGACACATCCAACCGAGTGGTTTCCTTCGGAGTTGTTGCTTCACTTGGCATTTCGCATTCAATGGACCTTGATCCATGTTTCTGGACTGTGGGAGGAAACCGGAGAACCCGGAGGAAACCCACGTGGACATGGGGAGGACATGCAAACTCCACCCAGATTGGGATTTGAACTGGGAATCGCCAGGGCTGAGAGGAGAACATGCTAAACCATTAAGCCACCGTGCTGCCTTATCATTATTATAATAAATAATAATAATTATCCATTCATTATCTTCCACTTTATCCTCAATTAGGGTGGGGGGGGGGTTCCCCATGTCCATCCAGAGGAGAACGTTTCGGGCGCTGGGCAGATAGACCCAGGACAGGGGGGCAATCCATCGCTGGGCACACACTCACTCACACAGACACACTCTATATGGGGCAATTTGGAGAATTCAATTGACTTGATCCATGTTTTTGGACTGTGGGAGGAAACCGGAGAACCCAGAGGAAACCCACGTGGACACGGGGCGAACATGCAGACTCCACCCAGATTGGGATTCGAACTGGGAATCCCCAGGGCTGAGAGGAGAACATGCTAAACCACTAAGCCACCGTGCTGCCTCATCATTATAATAATAATAATTATTATTATTATTATTCATCTATTTATCTATCTATCTATATGTTCCGGTTCTCCATGCCCATCCAGGGGAGAACGTTTCAGGCGCCGGCAGATACACCCAGGACAGGGGGGCAATCTATCGCTGGGCACACACTCGCTCACACACTCTCTATACAAGGGCAATTTAGATATTTTGGATAGGGGCAATTTAGAGCCCATTCACCTTGAATCCATGTTTTTGGACTGCGGGAGAAATCTGGAGGAAACCCACACAGACAGGGGGAGAACATGCCAACTCTAGCAGGATCAGGATTCGGATCATCGCCTCAACGTTTTATACATCGGACTGATTATTGTTTTTACCTCCATCACAAATACTGCCGCATGTCCTTAATTCCACCACACACACACACACACCACACACACACACACACACACACACACACACACACACACGCACACACACACACACACACACACACACACACACACACACACACACACACACACACACGTGCAATGCGAAGGTTACACCGCAAATACTTCTAGTGCTTCTAATTAGAAAATGGCAGCCCTCATCACCTCCTGGACGTTGGCAAGAAATGGAAAAGGCAGCAAACACCTGCTGTCCCATCTTAAAATCAGTTTCATTACCACACCCACGCGCGCACACACACACCTACACACAGAAACACACACACACACACACACACACACACACACACACACACACACACACACACACACACACACACATACACACACACACAGAGTAATAAGGGAAAGAGCTTAGGGGAATAAGGGAGGATCGCTGGAGGCCGGCTGGCATGAGTTAAAGACCGCAGTGGCGTTACGTGGACGTTAGCGAGGTGAAGGGGACATTTGGTTTGACAGATAGCCGGAGCGCACTGTTCCATTTTTGGATAGGTGGAACCGACGATGTCCTTCATTCACAAAGGGAGAACAGACGAAAAAGGAAAAGGCATCTTCCCTGCAGGGGACTTGACCTTCAGTCAACCCTGCAATATCTCTCTCTCTCTCTCTCTCTCTCTCTCTCTGTCTCTCTGTCTCTCTCTCGGTCTCTCTCTCTCTCTCTCTCTCTCTCTCTTTCTCTCTCTCTCTCGGTCTCTCTGTCTCTCTCTCTCTCTCTCTCTCTCTGTCTGTCTCCTCTCTCTGTCTCTAAAACAGCTCTCGTTAAATCACTGGCCTTCAGTCCCCCACTCAATTACGATGCAGGTAATCTGTGTAGTATTGGAGATTAAAGTTTAATTAGGGGGAGCGGGGTAATTTGTGCCGGGTTTAACCCAATCACGCCGCACCGCTCGCCTGTGATGTGCCCTTGTGTCTGTCGGTGCGGGTGAGGGGATCCGCCACGGCTTTTCATCAGCAGAGAACAAAGGCTTCCCGACTTCCCATCTCCCTCTGCTGGCTCGGCTGCGCGCCGCCGACGCATCCCCGCTAACCCGTCCCCGTCCGGAAGCTCCTCTCAGCCGGCAGTCCACACAACACACACACACACACACACGAAAAAAAAAAAAAAAAAAAAAGAGGAGGGAGGCATTGTGGGAGAGGAAGACGCCAATGCTGGAGGGTGCAGTCAGATCAGGGGATGTGATGCGTGGATGAGAACGCGCACCTCCGCCAACCGGTTCTCCAGATTCATGCAAATGTGAGAACAGAGACAGCGGCGGTGAGGTGGTCACTCATTCTCAGCATTGCAGTCATGTGGGGGGAGGGGGGGAGGTCGTGGTGGTGGTGGTGGTGGTGCTGATGTGTAGTGCGGGGAATCATCCACCACCCAAAATAAGAGGGGGAGGGGGGGGGGTGTTCCCCATGCCCATCCATGGGAGAACGTTCCGGGCGCTGGACAGATACACCCAGGACAGGGCGCCGATCTATTGCTGGGCACACACACACACTCTATATGGGGCAATTGGGAGAATTCAATCGACCTTGATCCATGTTTTTGGACTGTGGGAGGAAAGTGGAGAACCCAGCAGGAAACCCATGCGGACACGGGGAGGACATGCAGAATCCACCCAGATTGGGATTGGAACTGTAGATGCACCACATATTCGAGGCCTCATGGGGCTGGCGTTACTTTTTTGGAAATCTGTTCCTTGGACGCCGTTGGTTTTAGAGCCGAGGTTGCAGATTTAAATCGTCGCCCCCGGTTCGGACGGACGGCACGCCGAAAAGCAGGCAGGTGTCGGGACAGATGAAGAGTCAGATTCCTCACAAATGACCTCCATCTGGCATGCCTCGTTTCTTACATTTTTTTTTTATTTATGAAATTTTTTAAAGTGCCGACTCAGTACTCTGGGACACCATCGCACTTTGACGCGGTTCGGCTGGCAACCGTGAGAGGAGCAGGCATCAGGCGGGGTCCGCGGCGGTAACCGACAGAACCGAACCCAGGGACACAGAAAGGCCAGAGAGCGAGAGAGCAAGAGAGCGAGAGAGAAAGAGAGAGAGTCCGGCGGTCCCCCTTCTGCCTCAGATAGGCTTAAAGCGCCAACCCGCACGCGACCTTCTCAAGGTCACCGCCGGCACGTGTCAGCGAGGTAAAAGGGCAATCTGTAATTTAAATCGAGCGACCAGAAGCAGAGGGCGTGGGCGGGATGAAGGTTGGGAGGCAGATAATAAAGGAAAACAAAGGGAACGCGGGCGCAGAAGAGAGAGCGCCGGCTTGACGGATGCGAGCGTGAGTGACGCCGCCATCGTTCTGCATCATCAATTAGGTGAGCCGGCGTGGCGGGGCGAGGGAGCCCGAGCGGCGAGCCTCACAGGAAGAAATAAATGACTGTGCCCTTATTGAGCGCAGCAAGGCATATAGCATTTCAGGCCAGTAATGTCATTGTGCCTTCGCACCGGCATTATTGATGAAGTCTGCCCGGACGAAAATAATCCCTCGGCCGAAAGCGAGCGGCGTTCGCCCGAGACACCAGACTTCTCATTACACCCGACGGATCAATGGAGGCCATCTTTGGGACGGAGGGGTGCAGGTGATGCTCGCCGTGCACGGAGCCCGGCTGGGACGTCTCCGCAGAGAGACGGGGGGGGGGGGGGGGGGGCCTGTGCTTCAGTGGAGCGCAGGGCCGGAAGAAAGGAGCGTGGCAGCCTCACCTGCTGCAGAGACTCCCCTCTGCTAACATCATGCTCTCCCGCTCCCCGGCTTCCTCGCCTTCTTCCTCTGTCCTATCCCCATCAGCTGCTCCAAAGCTTCCCGCGCCCCCTTATGCACTAGAATATAAATCAGCCTGATGCCCCAGTTTGCAGAGTCTCTCTCTCACTCTCACTCTCTCTCTCTCTCTCTCTCTCTCTCTCATATACACGAAGTCGACGGCTTGTTGCCAGGGTAGCTAAAATGTGACTAATTAATCATGATGCGGCATGCTATAAACACTATGTTTGTCCCACTACACTGCCCCTATACTTCCCTTTTGCTCCACACACACACACACACACACACACACACACACACACACACACACACACACACACACTCTCTCTAAATTAAAAGAGTAAAAACTTTCGCTGCAAACACCAGCCTCGCACCAGACTCCGGTTAATGAATCATGCCCGGGGGCACAGGTGCCGCTGATAAAAGATGCAGCAGGGGGCGCTGCATGGGGACACGATGGCAGGCAGCGTCGCCACGCCAACAAACAGACGTACCCTTATGGGGAGTCAGGTCCAAACTGTACACGCAGAAATCTAGCCATCAGTGATCATCACAACCTGCATAGAACATCTGTAAACGTGAGACAAATAAAAAAAAAACATGAATATATGCATTTTCCATTAGGGGGCGCCAAAGATCTTCTTTTTATTGTTTTCATTCATTTATTATCTTCCGCTTTATCCTATATTAGGGTCGGGGGGGGGGGGGGGTTCCCCATGCCCATCCAGGGGAGCCAACCTATCGCTGGGCACACAATCACTCACACAGACATACTCTATATGGGGCAAGTTGGAGAACTCAATTGACCTTGATCCATGTTTTTGGGACTGTGGGAGGAAACGGGAGAACCCGGAGGAAACCCAGATTGGGATTCGAATCCTGAATCCATAGCGCTGAGTGGAGAACATGCTAAACCACTAAGCCACCATGACGCCCTTTATTATTCATTCATTCATTATCTCCCGCTTTATCCTCTATTAGGGTCGTGGGGGGGGGGGGGTTCCCATGTCCATCCAGGGGAGAACGTTTCGGGCGCTGGGCAGATACACCCAGGACAGGGGGGGCAATCTATCACTGGGCACACACTCACTCACACAAACACACTCTATATGGGGCAATTTGGAGAATTCAATTGATCTTGATCCATGCTTTTGGACTGTGCTGAGTCCCTAGTGCTGAGAGGAGAACATGCTAAACCACTAAGCCACCATGACGCCCTTTATTATTCATTCATTCATTCATTCATTATCTTCTGCTTTATCCTCTATCAGGGTCGCGGGGGGGGAGGGGGGGGTCCCCATGTCCATCCAGGGGAGAACGTTTCGGCCGCAGATCTATCGCTGGGCACACACTCACTCACAAACACACACTCTATATGGGGCAATTTGGAGAACTCCATTGACCTCGATCCATGTTTTTGGACTGTGGGAGGAAACCGGAGAACCCGGAGGAAACCCACGCGGACACGGAGAGAACATGGAAACTCCACCCAGATGGGGATTCGATCCGGGAATCCCTAGTGCTGAGAGGAGAACATGCCAAACCACTAAGCCACCATGACGCCCTTTATTATTCATTCATTCATTCATTATCTTCCGCTTTATCCTCTATTAGGGTCACGGGGGGGGGGTTCCCCATGTCCATCCAGGGGAGAACGTTTCAGGCGCTGGGCAGATACACCCAGGACAGGACGCCAATCCATCGCTGGACACACACTCACACACACAGACACACTCTATATGGGGCAATTTGGAGAACTCCATTGACTTGATCCATGTTTTTGGACTGTGGGAGGAAACCGGAGAACCCGGAGGAAACCCACACGGACACGGGGAGAACATGGAGACTCCACCCAGATGGGGATTCGAACTGGGAATCCCTAGCCCTTTATTTTTTTAATGATTATATTTTTTTATTTATTTACGTTCGTTTTCAAACTTCCATGTTCTACTCCTTTAAATCGAACGCACTTGTTACAACATCTGCTCGCAGAACCATTTCAGGCGTGTCTTTCACCCCTGCCCTTAACCCCAGCTGACATATAGGGGCTTAGCAAATGCCAACCACCTAATTTATTAGTTTATTAAATTCCAAACACAGCACGGCCAGGACGCGGGTAATTGCTTTTCTTTGAGAGCAGGTATTACCTTTTATTATTTCATGATGGATTAATAGCAGCTTTACGATGTTTAAAAAAAAAAAAAAAAAAACCTGATGGCTCCTGAAAGAATTATAAGATTTCCCATCATGCATTATGTGATCATCACAGGAATAATCCTCGATATTAATAAAGCAAAACACGTCGTTCTGCCGCACAAAGTCAGCGCAGCATCGTCGGAACGAGTCTCATCTCTCAACAGGAACATATCGCCGCGGAGACGGGTTCAGTCATGTGATCAGTGGAATAAGATCGGTGCATTTAAATAACGCACACTATCATTCATTATCATATATAATAACATCAGAGCATTCAGGTTTAAAACAAAGCACGGTGCCTCAGTGGTTTTGCATGTTCTCCTCTCAGCGCTGGGTTCGAATCCCCATCTGGGTGGAGTTTCCATGTTCTCCGCGTGTCCGCGTGGGTTTCCTCCAGGTTCTCCGGTTAACTCCCACAGTCCAAAAACATGGATCGAGGTCAATTGAGTTCTCCAAATTGCCCCATATAGAGTGTGTCTGTGTGAGTGAGTGTGTGTCCAGTGATGGATTGGCGCCCCGTCCTGGGTGTATCTGCCCAGCGCCCGAAATGTTCTCCCCTGGATGGGCATGGGGAACCCTCCCGCGACCCTAATAGAGGATAAAGTGGAAGATAATGAATGGATGGGCTACCTATGGGTTCTTTGTTTTTCTCTCAAGGATTCAAGGTGTATTGGCTGCTCTAAATTGCCCCTATATATTGTGTGTGTTTGTGCGTGCCTGTGTGTGTGAGTGTGTGTGCCCAGTGATAGATTGGCGTCCTGTCCTGGGTGTATCTGCCCAGCGCCCGATAACGTTCTCCCCTGGATGGGCATGGGGAACCCCACCCTCCGACCCCAATAGAGGATAAAGCAGAAGATAATGAATGGATGGACAGTCTGGGCTACCTATGGGTTCTTCGTTTTTCTCTCATGGATTCAAGGTGTATTGGCTGCTCTAAATTGCCCCCATCTAAATCGCCCTTATATATTGTGTGTGTTTGTGCGTGCCTGTGTGTGTGTGCGCCCAGTGATAGATTGGCGTCCTGTCCTGGGTGTATCTGCCCAGCACCCGAAACGTTCTTCCCTGGATGGGCATGGGGAACCTGCCCCACCCCCCCCCCCCCATGGATGAATGAATGACCATTGGAATTGGTTGTAGTGTGTTTGCAGTGTACTCTGTTTCTTAAGGTAAAAATGTAAATGGCTTAATTGTACGGTACATAAAAATACATAACCTTAAAAATATAATAACCTTACAGCGTAATCACAGCGTTTATGTATCACAGTTAGTTGCAGATTGGTTTGCAGGGTAGAAGCAAGTGTGCCGGGGGTCAGGCAGGGTGTATTTGCAGTAAACATGCATGATCTCTAAGAGTAGAACACAGTGATGGGTGTGGCACGCATCCTGAGGTTTGGTTCCAGTCGTGGGGTCATATGTCTTCAGAGGTACGATTGAGCTTCGTGTGTATAATTTTCCTTCATATATTAAACTCTGGTGGCACGGTGGCTTAGTGGTTTGGCATGTTCTCCTCTCAGTGCTAGGGATTCCCGGTTCGAATCCCATCTGGGTAGAGTGTCCATGTTCTCCCCGTGTCCGCGTGGGTTTCCTCCGGGTTCTCCGGTTTCCTCCCACAGTCCAAAAACATGGATCAAGTCAATTGAGTTCTCCAAATTGCCCCATATAGAGTGTGTCTGTGTGAGTGAGTGTGTGTCCAGCGATAGATTGGCGTCCTGTTCTGGGTCTATCTGCCCAGCGCTCGAAACGTTCTCCCCTGGATGGGCATGGGGGAACCCCCCCCCCCCCCCCGCGCGACCCTAATAGAGGATAAAGCGGAAGATAATGAATGAATGATATTAAATTTTAGTATTTTTTTATTGTATGTACTGTTCTCTCTCTCATGGACCTTATAACCCAACACGGTACAATTTCCTGACCCTTTTTCATCTTAAAGGCACCGTACGCAACATGACGCACAAGTGCAAAGTCAGCATCACTACACAGAACGTTCCCCCACGACAACGGCGTAGCTTATAAACAACCATGTGACGTGGCGTTTTGTTTTTAAACGTGCCGTACTCTTATATTCCACCCCATGCAGCGTTCATCTGCCAGATTCTGAAGCTCATACCCCAAGTAATCTTATATGGGTCAGTTTGTAAACATGTGCAGCAGCCTCGCCGAGCCAGTAATAGACGGCCGGCGGTCCCGGGGGAGGCCGCGGTGCCACTGCTGAAGGGGAACAGCAAGCTCAGGGGCCTGGTGACTTAGAACAGAGTGCTAGTAAGATGAGTAATGGGAGCATCTGATGGGACCGGGTGGATGTCCCTCAATATGCCTCCTGTGTGGAGGAACAGAGGCAGAGAGAGAGGAACCCTCCCCCGAATCGGCCCAAAATATTGACTGGAAATTCAATTAAGGTCACGGAGGAAAAAAATAACTGGAAATGATTAAAGCTCTTAATGTGAACTCGATTCAGAACGATAACGCAGCCGTTACAATACAGGTGCATGAATAGAATACTTGTAACTAATCAGTAATTAACTTAATTACACATTTGCTATTAGAGGTATATGTCGCACTACTATAACTTTAAGCATATGGTTATATCTAGAGTGACTACAAACATGGAATTATAATATAGGGGCGTCGCTCTCAGACATTTACTGAAATCGTATTCATTCCACAGACTGAACCTTTAAACCGGCAGTTTATACGCCGACAACTTTCTTTTATTTACACATTATCTTTCGCTTAATCGTCTACTAGGGTCACGAGGGGGTTCCCCATGCCCATACAGAGGCCAAGGTGCTGGGCAGATACACCCAGGACAGGGCCCCAATCCATCACTGGCTACACTCACTCACACAGACTGACACTATATAAGGACAATTTGGATTAGAGCAGCCAATTCGCCTTAAATCCATGTTTTTGGACTGTGGAAGGAAACCAGAGAACACGGAGGAAGCCCACATGGACATGGGGAGAACATGGAAACTCCACCCAGATGGGGGATTCGAATATATCCTCCATGTTCGCCCCATGTCCGCGTGGGTTTCCTCTGGGTTCTCCGGTTTCCTCCCACAGTCCAAAAACATGGATCAAGTCAATTGAATTCTCAAAATTGCCCCATATAGAGTGTGTGTGTCTGTGTGAGTGAGTGTGTGCCCAGCGATGGATTGGCGCCCTGTCCTGTGTCTATCTGCCCAGCGCCCGAGACGTTCTCCCCTGGATGGGCATGGGGAACCCCACCGTGACCCTAATAGAGGATAAAGCGGGAGATAATGAATGAATGATAATATATAAATATATATAAATAATAAATAATTATATAACAAACAACTGTTTCAGATTTAGAAGGTAAAAGAGAGTAAGCAGATCCACTTGTGCTCCTGTTCTATACGTCCTCTGTCTTTTTGTAGGAGCCCCCCCTAGCTGAAGCCATGCAGTCGTTCAGAGAGCGGAGTGGTTTCCAGGGTAACCAGCACTGTTACCAGCAGGAGCCCCACGAACTATCTCGGCTTGAGAACTACAGACATCATCACAGCCAGTCTGGACAGGGCTATGAGGCGCACACGCTTCCCACCGCAGGGATGCCAACAGCGGGAGCGGGGTCCAAAGACTGTTACGGGCAGCAGACCTATCCCGGCTATGCCAGCAGTTCGGCCCAGCCAAAGAAAGCATATAGAGGAGGCAAAGCGCCGAGTCAGCACCTCCAGCCGGGCTACAGCGGCCACATGAGCGCGGGATACTCGGCCCAGTTCATGAGTGAAGGGCACCTCCAGCAGAAGTGGGAGGAGTCTACGCGGATGCCGCATTATGAGCAGGACATGATGGCTCATCTGGAGCCGAGGCCGAGTGGCTCGTCTCAGTATCTCGAGCAAAACGTTCTGGGTATCCCTCAGAGCCAGTGCCATCTTTCCTCACCGTCGTCTGCCCCCGTGTACACAAGCCCTCATCAACCAGGACGTCCTCCCAATCCCACTCCACCTTCACTGATGTACCCACAGGGCCATGTCCATTTCCCCCAGCACTCCCGACCACCCACTTCCGCCTCGTCGTCCTACGTCGAAAAATGTAATTCGGTACCCCACGGCTTCAAAGGTGCATACGGGATCCCACCCAACGCTCAGTATTCACGCCAACTCAGCAGCAGTACCCTGAAGCAGAACGCGTACAGACCGCACAACAATTACGGATTCCAACAGCCGCCGTCCCGAACCGGATTCGAACAGCAGGCTCCCATGCAAGGGATGCAGGCGACGGCCGAGAGCGTCGCCAAATTCCAACACTACAATCAACAGAATTACTGCATCGCCGATATTTCCGTGCGCTCGCCTGAACAGTACTACCAGAACTGTAGTCCGAGCTCCAATCACTCCCCGGCGCGATCGGTAGGTCGGTCTCCGTCGTACAGTTCCACGCCTTCTCCCTTAATGCCAAATCCAGAGACGTTCCAATATAGCCAACCAGTCAACGCCGCAACCTCATCCTCCTCATCTAGTCACCAAGATCAGAGCCTGCTGATGCCACCGAACACCCACCAGTTACCCGGCGTTAACCACCAATCGCAGAGCTACCCGAACTCTATAAGGGACCGTTTTTCGGAGAAACTGTTTTCCAATCCAAGTTTATGGAGCCTGAACGCTCTGACGTCACAAGTCGAGAACATATCGAACAACGTCCAACAGTTACTGCTCTCAGAAGCTCTGATGGCAAACAAAAAGGGCGGCAAGCGAAACCCGTCCAAAAAAGGAGACGACTACAGGGGACAGTTCAAGGCTTTGGATGACACCTCGTGTTCCGAAAGCCAGCACGGTTCTCTCCCCAGCGATCCCTACAGCATCCCCCGATCGATGCCTGCAGACCTTTTAGAGGGAGGTTACTCCAGCAGCACGGAAGACCAGACGGAACGAAACTACTACTACTTTGGTCAGGGCAAGGTTCCGACGCAGGCCTCGGCCCATTCCCAACTCAGCCTGGACACCGTGTCCACATGCTCCGCCAACTCGGCCGACGACATGTCCGTCAGGTCAGCTGACTCGGAGCGGAGTCTACAAAGCATAGCCTCCGAAGACAACCTCGGCTGTGAGGCCAAGGCACAGAGATTGGCGTTCGTAGAGGGGCAGAATAGTTTGCTTAGGAGCAACAGCGAGGAGAAATCACCAATTAACGTGACGGACCAAAGTCCTATAAAACAGGAGAGCAACTCTCCATTGGACATCAAGCACTCTGGAGGCACGCCCAAGGAGAATTTCGAGGAATCTGCCTGGACGGACAAGATGGCGGACGAACACGAAGCGGGCTCGGGAAACCCCCCCGCAGAGCATCAGTGTAAAGGTGAACTCATCGAGACGACCGAGAAACAGCAGGAACTGCTGGAGGACAAGAAGTCACCGTCGCTTTTGCATAAGATAAATAACGCTCTGTCAGACGAAACGTATTCTTATCAAACCGAAGACGCCATTTATGAGAAACTGGAGAACAAATATGAGGCCAAGGAGGAAGAGTTTCCCGAAAAAGGCTGCGATCTTCCGAACGTCTGCGGCAGGGGGAACGAGGACCCCGAGATTAAATCCGAAATACTTCAATCAGAATTGCAGCCCAATGCCGCGGCGGCGTCATCGTCAGGTCCGGGAGACGCTTCCGAGTCGAATCTATTTTTAACCGAGAAAGAGGTGAAATCAGACACACCTCGTCTCATCCCTCAGATCTCTCAGCATGATCCCTTAGAACCGTCGACGTTAACCTCGCAGAGACAGCGGGACTTGGAGCAGCACTCTGTCCCAATTTCGGTCCATGAACTGAGACAGAGGGAGGGTCTGACACTGACAGAGGACGTTTATAATAAAGGAAAATTAGAAGACTCCTTTGCAGAGACTTTAAACAGGACAGAGGACAAGATGGACGTCGCAGAGACCTCCTCCCAAGAGAAAACCTACCGAATCTGTGAACGGAGGCAAGTCACATGTGACGTTACGCCCCAATCACAAGCTATTAACACCAACATTTCGACTCCCAGTGAGAAAACGACGCATTTGACGAGGGATCACAGCGACGCAAAGGTTCTGGAGCCTGACTCACCGCAGTTGCCAGGCAAGTCGGTAATGCACTCGGCACCGTCCTGGGCCGATACCCCACCCTCCCCTCAAAAGGGGGAAGAGGATATTGAGCCAGGCATTAGCTGTCCCAGTGCAGTAACGCCGTCCACAAAGCCGGAGCCTGTAGCCCCATCTGCCCACGCAAGGCTGTTGGGCAGGAAGCACTCACGGGGTCGACGACGACTGATCCATTCCAATCCGGCTATTAGAAGACACCTGAGCATGGAGGGCGACGGGGCTCCACTCTCGCCTCAAAAAGCCAACATGGCAACAAGCGACAGTTCCCTTTTCTCAGATCAGATGGCCGGAGTTCCACCAGACATCAGTAGTCAAACGCCGAAACTGGCCGATGGTCTACCATCGCGGATGTGCACCCGCTCGCTGGGGTCACACAACAAGATTTGCTTTCAAGAGAGAAGAAAACTGGGTCTCGGTTCGAAGGTCGAACCAAAGCCAAACCCAAAGTCAGGGCTGAAACCCGGGACCAAATCGAGTCCAAAACCTGGTTCAAAGACTGATTTAAGTCCAAGTCCAAAACCCAAGCCAAGTCCCAAGTCTGGACTGAAGCGGGGTTCAAAAGCAGGACCTAAACAGAAGTCTGACGTTCTAACGAGTGTTAAAACTGGTCCCAAGTCTGCCTCTCAAACCCCTTTAAAACCCAGTTTAAAACCAACTATAAAGCCTGTAGAAGGACTAACACCTAAAGGCCCCGGTCGACCCAAAGGCAAAAGCACGAAATATAAAGACATTACCAGTTACCCCAGTGAACAGAATGAAAAACAAGACCTCGCAGCAGTTACTGTGGAAACATTTGTCGATGCCACTGTGTGTGGTTCTATAGACAGCGCCGTGGAAACCACCTTCACCACGGGTTTGGACGTCCCGTATGTTAATGCTGTAACAAAAGATCAAAAGCCGATGGTACTGAGGTCGCGGAAACAAACGCAAAGGAAATTATTAGAGAACAAGGAGAGGGAAAAACTGACCGATACATCAGTAACGAAACTCAAAGAGACAGAGGAACAAGAACAGATGGCATCTCAGTCATCTGAGAACATAATGCCATGTCAGCAAAGCGAGGACCGTTCTGCCGCGTCAATCAAACGGAGAGCTGCTTGTCATTCCACAGATCCAATAAAGAAAAAGAAAGGCGGTACGATACATCAATCCCAAACTGGGGGGCCACAACTTCAGGAGTTGCAGAACACTTTGGTGGGGGCGCGAGCTTCCAAGGGGCGGCCCAAACGAGGGCCCGAACCGGAGCAGTCCACGTTCAGCATCCTAACAAAAGACAACCTTCTTTCGGAAGACATCAACGACGCCCTTAGTGTGGCACCTCTGTGTCCAACCAAAACGAAATATCTGCCTCCCAGGAAGGGCCGCGGGCTCAAATATGAAGCCATGGTTCAGAAGATCGCGTCGCCGGCGTCTAAGAAGCAGTCACAGAGCACGCAACAGGACTGCGTCATGGATGAAACGATGCACAAGTCCGAGTTACAGGGAACAGAAAAACGGAAGAGTGTACATCCAACGCTGGAACCGGAGGAGGGTGACATCACGGCGAGAGCCGAGGAGACGGCGGAGACGGCGGACGCAGCGGGCGTTCAGACTCCTCGAAAGAAACGAAGGAAGTGGGCCACTGTGGAGAGCGCAGAGACATCAGATATAGCGTTCGAGAGTGGGAGTCTCATCATCAACACGCCGAGGCTGGCCAAACAAAAAGCCATCAAAAATAACCACGAGATGCATCTGAAACAGCGCAAGAAGAAAAAAAAAGGCGGCGAGCTTGAGACGATCGGGTCTACGGTTGAGAACCAAGCGGCAACATCCACAGACTCTCCACCAGGGGCTCTGGTCGCGGACGTGACGACAGCGGCCGAAGAGCCTTCAGCGGAGGCATCCCCGAAGGACGCCAAGCCGAAACGAGGCAGGAGGCCAGCGCTCAAAAAGAAAGCGCCAGAGGGCTCGGGTCACGGGCCGGAGAACGAGGGACGGACGGGGAAAAAAAAAACGGGCCCCAAACGGAAGAGCCAGCAGGGTGGCACGGGGCTCAAGGTCATCATAAACACACGAGGTGAACCTAAGCTTGGGAAGAAATGCAAACGGGAAACGGTTCCGACGGTGAGGGGAAGGGTATCGGACCTCCTGCGGGCGCCAAAGGGCGAACGTAGAGTCGCGTTTAAACCGTACGTGCACATAGACGGCTCCCGGAAGCTTCCGCTCCTCTGCACCATCGTAAACCGAGTCGAGGAGGAGCAGCAGCTGCTCGTCCGGGCGAAAAAGCCGAGCTCGGCGAAAATGAGAAACCGTCGCGCCGTATCCACGGCGATCTCCAACCTGTCTGCGATGCTGCAGGGCCCCCTGGTTAACAAAAGCATAGCCGATAAGTGTCTATTATGCTGCCTTTGTGGGCGGCCTGCAAATTACAGAGAGCTCGGGGACCTGTGTGGGCCATACTACCCCGAGAACAACATCCCACCGAAAAGAGTGACGTCAACGTACCCGGAAAGATTTAGGCGAAACGGGGACGGGGACGGGGACGGGGACGGGGAGGGTGGAGCGGCGGAACGGAGCGATGTTGGGAAAACGGAGGAAGAGAGCGACGCACATCAAGAAGGGACGGCTGAAGGAGGCTGCCGGCCGGGGAGGAAAGAAAAAAGGGCGCAAGCCAGAACCCGCCTGGGTTTGTGCGTTCGACTCAAACGACTACAGATGCTGCGAGGACGAGCTGCTGGAGAAACAGTGCTCTCTGCTGGTGGAGAGGGTCATTGCGCCGCTCTGCAGAGGTTGCAGCTGGAAGCCGAGGTTAATGAGAGCTGGGCTCACGAGGCGTGTGTCGTCTGGACCTCCGGTGTGATCCTGATTGCGGGCAAACTGTACGGACTGAAGGAAGCGTCTCGGGAATCGGAACTCACGGTAAGACGAGAGTGCGAGTGTGTCCGTCGTGCGTGTTTGGAAACGTTCTAATGCCAGACACGTGAATACAGAACGTACCGCCGTCTTTTTTAGAAAGATATTTCAACCAATTTTCTTGACTTTTCAGAAATGCTGTAAGTGCCAGAGGGAAAGGGCCTCGGTCGGCTGCAGCTGGAAAAACTGTCCTCAAAAGTTCCACTACGTCTGCGCCAAGGAGACAGGTAAACATGAAGGGTAGTGCGTTTGTGTGTCTGCAAACGCTATATAGATGATCTTCCATCCATCCATTATCTTCCACTTTGTCCTCTACTAGGGTCGCGGGGGGGGGGGGGGGGTTCCCCATGTCCATCCAGGGAGAACGTTTCAGGCGCTGGGCAGATACACCCACTCACACACACACTCTATATGGGGCCACTTGGAGAATTCAATTGACCTTGATCCATGTTTTTGGACTGTGGGAGGAAACCGGAGAACCCGGGGGAAACAGAGAACACAGCATGTACTGTAGAACACAAACAGATGGACTACAGAGTGGAATTGGAGAACTACAAAGTCCATCTTCGCAGGAAGTGGAACCGAGAAGATGGACGATATGTGGACGTAATTTTTGCTGTGAACTCCTTTAATGGCGTTAACGTCAGGTCTTCGTGGTTTCTCTTTGTGGAATATTGATTTCTCTCTCAGCGTCTGTTATACAAGAACGTCATTACCAGAATACGGAGTAGCCGTCCTTTCATGTTTAATTCAAAGACATAAAAAAGAAGAACTGGGTTTTCATTTTGAGCCCCACGTACCGAGTAACTCTCTCTCTCTCTCTCTCTCTCTCTTTCCCATTTCTAGGCTGTATATTTGACGAGGAGACTTTCTCAATAAAATGTCCGAAACACCAGGTGAGTTAGTGAGTGTGTGTGTATGTGTGTGGGGGGGTGGGGTACTAAAATGAAAGGACATCTTTGATCTCGGAGACATCACTATCATGAATGTATCATGATAAGACGGGTGCAGCTCATCAGCTTCGTCTCCCAGAGCATCAGACTGGTTGCTAACTTAGTTGTTTTCTTAACCTAAACCCAGCGATATATTGGGACACAGGAGACGAGGAGAGCCTTCCCAAAAAGTTTTCAGAAGGTTGGACGCAATCACAGTCTGTCCACATTGACGACAGTCTGTCCAGCTTAACAGCTCCACGTTCAAGTTCACGTTCATTTATTTATGTCCAACGTTTTACGACGGCACATCGTCACAAAGCAGCTTTTATTTTTGCCCAAAATACAAGCTGAAAAGACAGCGACAAGAAAAAAAAAAGTTGTTTTTAAGGAACAAACCTTGGGAGGACCGAGGCTCAGTTACAACAATACATCTTTACGCCGTTCCTAAAGTGCATGCCAAAGCGATAGTGGCAAGAAAAAATGTTTTTTTAAGGAAGAATTTTTCGTTTTTTAAGGAAGAATCCTTGTGAGGACCGAGACTCAGTGGGGGACTTGTCCTCCTCGAGAACGTACAGAAGGCGCCAACAGTGCTGAGCAGAATCTGTACACACACACAGACAGTTCACACGGACAAGCTACAGATTAGGTTCATTACCTCATCTGCTGCCCTGGCTCAGGTTCCTGTCTCACAGCCAGAAGGTTCTGGGTTCGAATCTTGGTTTAGGCAAACATGTACAGTTAGTCACTGAGCGGGTGCTTTCACCCAACACTTAACCCAACTTAACGGTTGGGGCCCAGAACACGAGGTTGGCCAAACAGCATCTCTGGAGCAAAGAGGGTTGAGGGTCTTGCTCAAGGACCCACGTTGGTAACCTCAGTGGACCCGGGATTTGACCCCCAACTCTTGGGTTGCTAGCCCTACACCCTAACCAATAACCTACCACACCCAAGTTCAAGTAATTTATTTATATAGAGCTTTTTACAACAGTACATTGTCACAAAGCAGCTTTACAGAATGAAAAATTCTGTAAAACCCACGCAACACTCAAGGACAAACGGTCCTCCCTCTGCCTGTGTGGGACACCCCAATAGGTAAATTGGAGATAATAAAATTGTTCCATGATGGTCTCGTTTGACGCTGTTCCTGTTGTTGTATCAGCGTTAAAATCCTAAATAAACCAATTTTTTTTTTTTTTTTTTTTACAAATTAGTGTGTGATCATTAGATCTGGTGCCGCAATGCAATTAAAAAATAAGGCTTATGAATAGCAATAGGTTAACTGTTGGTAATTTGCAATGTGCGTTGTTTTATTTTTAATTTTAAGCCCCCCCATTAACTTTGCCTTGAACTGAAGCGGAGGTTCCTGTGACCTGCCGGCTGGCGTGCCGCTGTTTCAGGGTGACTTTACCAACGAAGCTGTTGCAAAGACCCCTCACTGATCTCCGGCTCACAGCGCAATAAGAAATCAGCAGGGGCGCACGGGGTGGGGCAGCGGCATCTCCTCTGCTGACAACCCGGTGGGGCAATCTGGCAACAGATCAAAACAGCCTCCTTTTCCCCATCTGACGTCGAAAGACTAAAGAGGAGTGAGCGAGGGAGGGAGAGAGAGAGAGAGAGACTGCAAGTGTGAGTGTAAAAAAAAAAAAAAAAAAAAAAAAGATGCGAAAGGAGATAAAAAAAATTATAAATAATTAATAAATAAAAACCAGCTGAAAGCACGGCAAATTCGAATCGAATGCCGTTAGGTCTTCGCGACGCCAACTGTGTTTTTAATGAAAGTAAGCAGCAGTGATCCCCTCCCCCCCCCTCTCAGGTCTCCCAGGAAATATCTTTCTTCATCTTTTTGGATTTGGGTGAAGTCTGCATGTATGACCGCATTTTTTTTATTTTTTTTTTTTGGTTCTGTAGAGTGCACGTCGCAGGGAAACATGAGAAAGTCCCTGGATTATACCAGCTTTCACCCCGGGGTAAAGTCAGTGGGGGGAGGGGGGGGGGGAGTCTATGGCTGCTGCCTCCTCCTCGTCGAACTGTGAGGAAGCCGAGAAAAACAGAAAAGAAATAAGTGCTGTTCTTATAGCATGAAGCATTAAAGCGGGAGAGATCCCGACTGTTGAGCAGAAGGGTTGGGGGATCAGGGCATGAAGACCAACCCCCACCCCCCAAGAAGGTGCTGGTGCAAACCTGGTGCGGGAAACCGAAGTAAGGCTGTGTGCCAGCACAATTAAAGGGGAGACCTGCTGTGTGTTTAAGGGAGAGCCGGCCGGCTTTATTGGCCCACTTGCCGCAGTGTTCACATCAGCACAGCGGCTACCGCCTCAGCGTGGGCAATTACCAAGCCCACACCATGCTGCTGATGCGGAGCCAAACACACAAACACAAGCCGTATCGCAACGTCCTCTTCGTCAGACACGATGCACAACAAAAAGTTTGTGGGGAAAATGCAAAACATGTTGAAAATTTTTTTATTTATTTTTTTTAATTGACTTTGAATGCGTTGCAATAACGTTGTGTACAATCTGCCCCTCAGGTAATGTAGGACAAACGTCTGCCGACGGGAAACAGAGCAACCACACTCCACGAACCTGAATGTGGGGCTTCAGCCGAAGCACAAAGGTACTGTAGCAATACTGACCTGAGGTCGGACCATCACCCCGCAGCCTCCCTCGCCCCGGCCACTGGGACGCCTCCAGTCCAAAAAGACCTGAATGCACCACCTTCTTTCCTTCCCCCCACCCCATCCCAAGCTTTTCTTTCCTGCAAGGAATGCTATCAGTTGGGGACACCTGGACGAGGATTCGGCTGACCACCCTATCTAGTGTCCCGAGCCCTGCCACGGTTCTGGAACAGGCACACGGCACGCGTCCGCCGATTTCCGACAGGCACTCAGATTCGAAGATGTCATGCATCAAGCACCTACTGTATGTAATTCAATATATACTTAAGTGTTATTAAAAAAAGAAAACAAAAAAAAAAAAAAAAAAAAAAACTAAAGCTGTACATGGTGTGCCAGCCAGGTCTCCCGCTCTCTGGAAAACAGTCAATATTTTAATATAATGTTCTTCCAAGATGTATTTCTGACGTGTGCGCGAACACACGTCATGTCGCTCACGTAGGTGGCGCTGTTCGCTTTGTGCTCTCAAGATTTCGGCCCCTCCGTCGCAGTAGTAGATGCAGATCGGCACCGTAGGGCCTTTTCATTTACGACGGACGGCTTTGCCATTCGAACAAAAACAACGGACCGTGCTTAAAAGAGAACTGGAGAACATGCCAAACATCCTAAATAACACGCTTCATGTTCACCACTATACTAAATGTGATACACAGTATTGTAGGTTATCGACAGTAATCCACATCCAACCCGTCGTTCCAGCTCCTCATGACTGACTGAACCATGACGTCACACTTATTCTTACCGATTCTTAATTAATTTAAAGTCCTTGTGTATATAAGTATTTGCTGCTGTTTAACTGTAAGATGTGATGTACGATTATAATGGTGTATAGTATTTCTTAGAGATGTTTATTTTCTATAAAAAAAAAATAATATGTTATTGCCTATAAAACGTTATTGAAACAAAATTAAAATGGCTTTTTTCAAAACTGTCCACATTACCCATGAAGTAGTCGCAACGTTTTCATGTTTTGAGAGATGTTTGGAATGTTATTTGTATTGCTGCCATCAAATACAATGGATATGTGAACATTCAAAAGGTGTCCGTGCCGTTGAGATCCGCGTCCGCATTTCTCCTCTGATGACTTACGAACGACCCACGACGCGAGGAACAGAACCAGAACCGTACTGCAGCGAACAGCCGGGGCTAGAGAGTTGAGTTGTGGGGGGTGGACGTACTCCTGTTCTCTACTTTTGGTCATTTAGGAGACGCTTTTATCCAAAACGACCTACAAATACCCCAACTTGGTTGGAGTCAGAGCACAGGGTTGGCACAGCGCCCCCTGGGGTAATGAGGGTTCAGGGTCTCGCTCAAAGACCCACATTGATAACTTTAGTGGACCTGGGATTTGAACCCACAATTCTCTGATTGATAGCCCAACACCCGAACCACTGAGCTACCACACCCTTAATGGTCTCTAATGGTCAGGACCCCAACAGTACCACCACAGAACATTAATCCTATCCCAGCAGTGTCACTGAGGTGGAGAAACTGACAAACAATCCACCACCCAAATGATACCTGTTCTGTGATGCTCCTGACCAACAGAGAACCAACAGGGGACTGACAACAACAAAGAACACAGATGGACTACAGTCTGCGATTGGAGAACTACAAAGTCTATCTATATGGTAAGTGGAGGACATAGAGGATGGAGACAGAAGGGGGTGTGGTCTAAATTTTGACTGATACTGTACACGGGCAGTAGCAGGACGGCGACACATCGCTCCTGATAGATTAAATTCAACTTTCAGACGTTTGGTAAAGCTTTTTAAAACATTGTATTCATCCAGAACGTGTGCGATATCCTGATTGGACTGTGGAACAAGAGGGTGTGGCTTGCAAACACGATTCGAATTCATCCCAAATGGGGTCAAGTCCTTCCACAACGCTCATGCCGTCCCCTAACTGACCGGGCTGTGTGCACGGGTACACGGTCACGCTGAAAGAGAACGCCGTCGTCCAAAATGCGTGGTGCACCTGTCGCAAAGGGACGGAACGAAACTCACCAAGTACATTTTTGTGTACACAGAATTTACAAACTATATCACTTTATCAGCAGATGATAACTTGAATTATGTTAAAAAAAATAAAATAAAAATTATATATATATATATATACACACACATATTCATTATCTCCCGCTTTATCCTATAGTTGGGTCGCGGGGGGGTTCCCCATGCCTATCCAGGGGAGAACGTCTCGGGCGCTGGGCAGATAGACCCAGGACAGGACGCCAATCTATCGCTGGGCACACACTCACTCACACAGACACACTCTATATGGGGCAATTTGGAGAACTCAATTGACTTGATCCATGTTTTTGGACTGTGGGAGGAAACCGGAGAACCCGGAGGAAACCCACGCGGACACGGGGAGAACATGGAAACTCCACTCAAATGGGGATTCGAACCGGGAATCCTTAGTGCTGAGAGGAGAACGTGCTAAACCACTAAGCCACTGTGCCGCCCCATATATATATATATATATATATATATATATATATATAAATATATATATTTTTTTTTTGGCAGATTTTTTAGCAGTAAAAATCAGGGAAACATTACCATACGAGACCAACGTGATATAAAAAGACTTTTATTTACATTCTCCAGAATAGTTCAGACCACGGAACAAACTCTGCGTGAGTGTGAATCCATTCTCACCGAGACTTTTACAGTAGAAACTACAGAACAGATTAGCAAACAGTTTGGACCGTCAGTCGCGAAAGACTCACAGAACAGTCGTAAACAGATTTGATTTAACAATCGGCTGATGAAGGTAACGGGCGTCGCACCGTCGGTTCTGTGTCCATCAGTTATGTATCCGAAGTTCATAAACCTGCTGCACGTGAGAACAGCAAGCGCTCGTCCTGCTGATGAGTTCAGATGATGAAGAGCATGTTATATTTCTGAAAAGTGAGACTACAGATGCACCGGCTACATCCCGATCCTCGTCCGATTTGACGGTTTCTGGATGTGAAATGCTTTCCGATTTCTAGAAGACGCTCCATCCCCACCACAAAATCATAAATACACACTACAAAAATATACAAAGGGAAATGAAAAGGTAAAAACAACCACGTAAAGCCCTACAGGTCATTAAGTCATAGAGACGCCGTCCCCGGTGTGTATAGCGCAGATCAGAAAGGTCGGGATTAGACGTCATGAGACGGGGGACATGCTCGGGCCCCGCTCTTCATGTTAACATTAAATCAGGGCGGATAGAATGTGATTAACCCCCTGCTCAGGGCTTCATTAGTATTAATTATATCTCAGGACTCTGTCGCCGCTGACAGTCAGGGGTCTGTTCGCGGCGACATTAAAATGTTATTGCAGCCTGAGAACGTGGAACACGGGTCCAGCTTTGCTCGGATAATGTGCGGAACCCTAAAACGCCCTGCTGAAGCATCCCGGGTTCGACAGTAAACGGCGGTGCGGATGCTGAAATGTGGATTTTTAAATTTTTTTTTTTTTAAATGTATCATGAGAAATAAAGCGCGGACGAAAATGTAAAAAGGGCGTCTACTATTTGTTGTCAGGACGAACAAATTAAATTATTAAATTATTTAAATAATAAAATACAGAAGAACGGGGGGGGCAGGGAGGGCGGGGAGGGTAATGATGATGGAGGTCGACGTGAAAAACAACGAGAAGAAGCTTGAAACTTGAGAAATTTGGTTAGTGGAGAAGAGTCCGGGGAGAGTCTGGCTCGCGTCTCGGGTTCTAGGTGGAGGCGACCGTGGTGCCGCTGCCCAATTTGATGATCATCTGCTGACAGTCCTGAAGGGTGCGCTTGTCGCCGAGCTTTTCTAAGGTGCGCGCCGCGTCCGCCAGCATCCCCACCCTCTGCCCCGGGGCGGACAGGAACGACGGGGGAAGGTACCAGCACGCCAACATGGCTGCCTCCGCCTCCTCCCGCTGGCCGGGCCGCGTTTCACACTCCTCTGCGGAGGCACATGTACACAAAGACAAGGTTGGAAACCGGACGAGGGCAACAGGACTGAGATAAAAGTGTTCAGAAATCACGGCGCAGGTCACAAAAAAAACACACAAAGAGGAAAACGAGTGGAAATAACATTCACAGAAACAAAAAAAATATAGAGAGGGAACGTGTGTTGTAGCAGAATAAGAAAGAGGAACGTGTAATTTAATAAAAATACTTAAAAAAAAAAAAATGTATGCCTGGTCAAAAAGGTACGAGGCTCTCTCTGGATGATTATTAAACCCGAACGGATGAAGCGAGCAGCTTCTCGTTCGTAAGATAAGATAATTTATTTGTCCCGCAATGGGGAAATTCACTTTTTAAAATTTTTTTTTTTATTGTTAATCCACCGTCCATGCATTTTGGACAACCGTATGCTTCCGATTTTGTGGGAACAGTTTGGGGAAGGTGCACACGGCATTAAAACATGCATAAGTGTGGTGTGGAAGAACCAAACCCCTCGGTATTCAACACCTCGGTATCAGTAACATCGGGGTAACATCGGTGTCAGACCTCACCGATGACATTATTTTGTATGAATGAAAAAGTTCCCACAGACGCACTCCAAAATCAAGTCGAAATTTATGATTGCTGCGAGGTGGGGGTGGCGGTGGGGGGGGGGGTATGTAGACTGGGTGTAATATTCATGCTGTCTTGATATTTCATCCAAAGAAGTTCTAATGAACTGTCTCCAATAATACGAACTTGTTTTAAATGTAATATCTGAACTGAGAACTCGAATACGATTACGTTCTGGAGATTGTATTCCACTTCAAGTTTGAGGTACACACGTTGAGCTTTCATCTTTTTTATATATATATATAAAAAAATATATATAAATATATATGTGCAAACACAGAGTTAGTTGTCCCTCTCTATACATCTCTGTATTCCGCATTTTAAAAAATACATATCTTATACCAAAAATTCCTCAATACAAAATATATATATATATATATATATATATATCGCAAGATTTTGCAGTATATAGGACTTTATATTAAAAAAATTATGCTTTTAATTATTTTTGAACAACATGAAAACTAAATGATATCAAAATAATATTAAATAAAAATAAAGTACAGTTATACATGTCATCAGCGGATGAACACCGTATCGTACACAATGGAAATGCAGTACACCACCAGCATTTGTGCAAATTTGCCAACGTGAGATTGTACACAGCACACTATAGACTGATAATACAAAAGGCGCCAAACTCAGTGACTTCGCTTATTTTCACTTATTGCGTTAGTTAGGTGAGGGATCACTACAGTCGATTTTATAGTTTCCTCACTGTGAACAAAATATATATATATAAAAAAAAGAAAAACTTGCTACTAAATATCTTTTGGGTTCCTTTGTTGTGTTCTATGTTAAAATTCTTGTACTTAATGTACTGAAGTAAAAAAGCACTGCTAAGAGCTGGAGGACCCGTTTTTATATTTAATAATTTTTATATATATATATACA